>JAILXH010137477.1:9029-19589 GCA_023558415.1 Piaractus mesopotamicus
TGCACATTGCTTTTGGTGATATTGATGTCTCTGCTGTGTGCTGTAGGGGGACGGGGGGTCGTGGTGGGGCCCATCCTGAGCCACACCCTCCCCGACATATTCTGCGACAATGAGTACAGCTCCAACTTTCTGTTCCGCAACAACGGAAATGGGACATTTACAGATGTGGCTGCACAGGCAGGTGAGCTGAAAAAGGAATCATTTTCTTATCGTCATCGTGTACACTGATACATCTCCAGCTTAACTGCTGGATGTTCATACATGCAGGAACAGTTGCAATATTTGATAGCAAATTACTTAATGACAGTGTTCATAAAACTACACAACACCTTCATGAGCCTGTCATGACAAATCATGCATCAATATTCCAACTGATGTCAGCTGTCATAAGAGCTTTTGTCCATTTTGATATGAAGTTAATATAACACCTATGTCAAATAATGCAGACGGTGTAATGTAGAGCTAAAAAAGGATTATATCACTTGAAAATGAAATACTATCAGAAATACACTACCACAAAAAAGAAATATACTGATATACTGTTATGTCACAAACTGTCACGCTATAAGAAATGGAAAAGCATTAAATGACATTGACTGTCGTTACAGGTCTTGAGTAAATATTTTTCTGTAATGGTACTTTTTTGCGTAGAATTAAATTGTAGTACTTTTTCTTGAGTTCATTTCTAATAAAGAACTTTCACTCCGCTACTTTACATTTTAATAATGTTACAGAGTAAAAACAAGTGTGCGTTTCAGCTCATAAACCAGTTTGAAGAAATGAATCAGCAGCTCCCAGCCACAAAACTCTTAAACCCTGATGAGTGTAGAGATGTCAAGTTTAGTGCAGAAAGAACAGTTTTCTGTTTTACCAACACATAAAGAACATACTTTGTCCAAACTGTCATCTTCTCTTTTTAAATGTAATAAACAAAAATAAGACATTATTACCAGCTTCCCCCAGAAACCAAAACCTTTTGAAATCTCTGCTTTTCACAACTCAACTTCCAGCCTGAGGAACCAGCAGTGACCAGACTGGCTAACTAAACTTAGCTAAATCAATACTGTGTGTACTTTTTACTATTTTCTGTTTATTTTGTTGTTTTAGCATAAAACAGCAGTTATTTATTAACCTTCAAAGCTGCTGTGTCTATTTTATTGCTGTGTCTATTGTTAGCTAGCTACTTGAGTTAGGTGTGACCCATATTGTTTGCTTGTATAAAATACGGTTTTGTCACAGTTTTGGAAGTAAAGAGCCATGTACTTCTGGGAAATAGGAAATCTAGTGTCAGGTTCCCCATAAACTCTGGCTAGTAATTCAGTTGTTCTCTGATTTTTTTTCCTGGGATTTTTTTTCCAATTTTCTCCACTATTTAGTCATATTCAACTCCACCCACTAGTTAGGACTCCCATAATCACACAATACCACCAGTGCTAGGAGGGTGAAGGCAAACACAAGCTTCTTCCAATTCATGTGATGCCCACCGCCACATCTTTTCGAACTGCTGCTAATGAAACATCTTTGCACAGCTTAACGCGCTTGGAGGAGAACGCTAACCACCAGTTCTGCCATCCTACCCACTACAGTGCAAAGCGAAATTTAACAAGTTCATTTTTCATGTTCTTGTGTTCATTCTCATTTACATGACATAGATTTTTTGCCAGCCACTTGTCAAAATTATTTTCTCTGTATTTTATAAGGTATATATCTTTCTAGCACCATTCTACCTCCCTGGTACCACATCCGCTGGTTTAAGACTAGCTGGCCTAAACAGTAATGTGATCAGACTGCAGAGTGGGGGGGAGGGGTATGAGCAGATATACTGATTTATGTGACATTCTTATGTTGTGTACATGTCGTACATGGACAAAACATATATTGTTTCATGTGAGAAAAGAGCGAAAACTTAACAGAATTTAAAAAGTATTGTGCTGTAATATTCTGATCGTGGTTCAGTTTGATTGTCGAAAAAACAAAAGTTGCCACATCTGGAGCATCACTTACCATCTTGGTCTCACCTGATAGACGATACTACATTATCAGAAACTTTTCGTTCTGCCAGTTTATCACAGAACGAAGCCTGACTCTACTCTCTCTCTCTCCCAGCTTTATAAAGGATGACATATGCTTGTTACAGGAGTTGAGGACCCAATGCAGCATGGCCGAGGGGTAGCTCTAGCAGATTTTAATCGTGATGGGAGGACAGATATTGTGTATGGAAACTGGAATGGGCCACATCGGCTCTTCCTGCAATTAAGCAACAATCGCAAACAGAGATTCAAGGTGAGTTTAAGGTTTGTTGACATCTGTATCCATTGTCATGTGCCTACATAGTGATTTGTGGCTGTTTCTTCGAAAGCTTTTTGTACTAACTTTTTCCTTGGCTCTAATTTGGATGCTGCCTTCTATATCTCTGATGCCTTTAAAAAAAATCTTCTTACCCTTAAATGCATATCTCAGGTCCAGGCCCGGATCATCCCATGGGTTTTTATGGCACATGCCCAGGGGTCACTAGGAGAAGTGAGCAATTTGGAGACAATATAGACAGCTATTTTGACTCGTGATGGGAACTTTACTAGCAGCACAGCGAAAAGAAATTTAATAATTTGACATTAGCTGCATCTAAAAGACTAAGGATGCAGCCAAGGATGTCTGTACTTTTGACCATTAAAGACTGTTCGATTTTGTAAAATCCTTTGAATGTGGCCAAGAAATGGTGCCAAAGGATGCAATTGGTGTGACCTTTGAGACCTTCATTCTCCCACAGGCACATACAGCTTAAAACAATTTTAAAAACCATGGAAACAGCCACAAGTGCCACGATGCTGCAGCACCAGAGTTTGTAATAAAATGTAATGAAGTGTAGATTGTAGTTTAATGTTTTTAAACATACAATTTAAATGCGTCACATTGCTTATGTCAGTTAGTTGTGAGGTGTCAGTACAGCCTGCTCAGGCCATCTCAAATATGTGTGAGTGAGCTCCAGACATTCAAAAGACGTGCATGGAGAATGTGTAAAAGAGAGACCTGATACTTCTAAAGATTAGAGGATGCCAATTTCCAAGGCCAAATATAAAATATCAGCTACTCAAGTTAAAGAAAAAAAAAGTTGCTGCCTGCCATGGCAGTATGCTTTATCTAGGACGCTTGACAGTTCAGGTTTTTAAGTTTGCTGTTTTTTCCAAATAGGTTATGTACACTTCATCTGTCTGATTTTAATTTATGTCTTCTTAATTGTGGTCAGTGTTTTTAGGGATGCATGCTTTGTAGGGAAGTGGTCTTGGTTGTTGAGTTTGTGTTAACCTGTGCTCTCATTAATGTGGGGGCATAATCCTACTACTGTTTGTCTCTATTAGAAAAAAAAAAACATTAGCTTATAGTAATCACGTGCCTGACACTGAGGTTAGTGTGCTGCCATCATGGTGCTGGATAGACCTTGTGTAACCTTTTCACTGACCACTAAAAAATAGGTCACCAGATAGGGGCCCACCAAATATATCTGTGCCAAGGGGCTGATAACTTGATGATATTGCTCCTGTCCTGTGATATTGTTTACTCAACCCTACCTCATACTTTTCTTAAAATGAGTGACAAACAAAATATCAAAATGTAACAAAATGTATTATTTGGTGAATATCAATAAATTGCTTTGACAGTTTTACACTCATAGCAGCTTGTAGATTAATGTGTTTTAAAATATAATTGCAGAGTCAATAAAGATGTGTATGAACAGTTGACAAAAACAAGCCGTGTACTGAAAGGTTAAGGCTCCATTCAGGAACAGGCAAAACAACACAGATGTTTTAAGAACCTTTGTTTTTACAGCACTAAAATTGGCCTGCACATTGCAGTGATAATTGGAGCTTTAAATCACAATTAGTTTTGTATTTCTTGGGTAAAAGCAGTGTAAAATGGCAGAGATTTTGTTGACCTTTTCTGGGAATTTACAGCAACAGGATTATTCATAAATAAAACATTTTGATGTATTACATTTAATGTTAATGGTAGCTGCTACATTCCTTTGCTTTCAGAATGATTAGAGATTTAAATCCCTAAACCAGATAAATTACCTTAAAACTACAAGTTTAGTATTTAAAAAAAAATGCCATTGCCTACTAATAATCTGCAGCTTGGAAAACTGATTTCTCATTGGTTGTCAATTAGACATCAAACTGACTGTACGATGTCTATCTGAAAAACTTTTATAAATTTAGAAAATGTCTTGTATCACACATTGTACAGAAATTAGTGACTCAGCATTTGTCCGAGCCTTCTGTTTTTTGGTGAAATGTTCTCACCGTTATTTTTTTCTAAGCACCTCATCACCATTCTTGAGACAAACATAGCTACTGCATCCACGCCTGGTTTTATGGTCCCTGATGATTACTTGGCAGATTGGGCCAGTGTTGATTATACTGAGGCTGGAGAAGAAAGTGCTGATGGAGGAGTGATTGCCCTCCATACCCATGACTGTGCTTGGGGGCATTGTTATGACCACAGTTCAGCTACTGACACAGTCATACTTAATCATATCTAATTTATTTAACTAATCTCAATGCATGTCTGTATTCCTGCGTAAAGTTTAAACCTGTTCTCAGAATCAGAATCAGAATGATTGAGTTAAGTATTAAATAATACTGAATTCTGAATTTTATTTCAGAAGTAGGTTTGATCTGTGTCTGAAAGACTGAGGAAGAAACTCAGGCACTTTAAAGTAGCCAGCAAATTGGATATGAAATCCTCCTTTACTTAAAAACAAATAAAACACCACAATAGGTGCATCAAGCACTTACAGCAGTATAAGGTAAAGTACAGATCATACCTTTAAATGCATTTGAATGTATGAATCTGTGTCAGTGTTGCTCTTCTTTTGCCCTAAAGAAGACCAACTAGGCCAAAACATTGTTTAATAAATTTATGAGCAGATAATGAGAGATATGGACAGTGCTTTACCATATACTGATGTAAGTGCTCCTCTTCACCTGTTGTGGTCTTTTATGAAATTTTAACGCTGTGTTACTTAATTCTAGGGTAACTAATGCTACCTGCAAACATTTCATTGCTCATAACTGCTGCTTGTAGTATGGCTCTTTCACTATAACTACATTGTCAATACTCAGCTATAGCCACATTCCGTATTACTCTGCAGCATATTAAACTTGTCTGCATCAATATAGCTATAAACATTCTCCAAGAACACATTCAAACAAGAAACTGGCAAGTTAAATAGTTTGTATTCATGCCAAAATCAATGGCTACTGTACAGTGCAAAAATGACCCAGCGCAAGCTGTTGGAGAAATAAAGTGAAGTTATTTGCTTGATCTTTAATTCAGCAGCATGGGTGTTTGAAGTAGGCATATCCAAGCTCACTGTATGAAGTCAGTTGAAATTAAATGAAACGTAGGTTTTGTGTGGAACAGTATGGTGTAAACCTGCTTTGGCTTTAGCTGTCTTGGCATCTTTTTTGATGTTATGGTTACTGATTTTTTTTTTTCGTGTCCACATAGATAAATGTCAGCTGGGAGGTGTTTTATGGGGGTCACATGCTGGGTTAATGTCCTGTGGGAGCACTTGTAGAAAGGCGTCTGCAGCTGAAACGCACTGCTAGCTCCTGTGACCTGTGCCATCTATAATTAAGAGGTTCTGTCACTTCAGTGAATTGCTAATTAAATCTGAACAAGCAACTATGGTCTACTTAGGCACAAGAAAGTGCACATTTGGGCAAAACAGGCCAGTTTCAAACATTAACTCTTAGAAGTTTGCAGTTATTGCAGTCATTTAGTTTCAATATTTAATATAATAATACAGTTACATAATTAATTGCATAGGTAATTACATAATGAATTACATTTCCATTCAGTTCAGATCCTGTATTGATAGGTTCGAGTCAGCACTTTAAAAAATCTAAATTAACGAAAACATGGCACAAATGTGAAATATGAACGCATGACAATTCAGATCTTAATAAAATCTTTTTTTCTTATACTTAATAATCCAAATTAGGATTGGCACTTTTGACATCATTTATTTGCTTGTTTTCACTGGGGAATTCCACAGATTTTTCAAAATTGATACATAATTCAACGATTGAGATGCAAACAAAGTAATTCAGAGTGGTTTCGTGTAAAATAGTTTATTGTGAAGAAACTTACTGATTCATATTTACATTACACCGGTGGTCATAGGAACCAGGGACCGCAATGTCTGCAGTGCTAATCTGGCATTTTATTTACTATCCAAAACCACTAGTGATCCTACACGTCTTCTAATTTTTTATAATGTTGACGAAGCTAAAATGTTGGTGGTTTTCTTTGTGACTATTTTGCTCTAGAACACCCTGCATGAACCTCTCCACCATGAATAGATTTTTAAAAAATACATTTTAGTGCAAAATCTTAGTGCAAAACCATCATAGAAATAACATCCTGATCATCAGACAACGTAATCATAACCAATTGTGCAACAGCTTTTGAGGAGTAGCTTTTAAAGGCATTAAGCTTCAGATGTCTGGTTCCTATCACCACCACTGTAAACAAGTTTCTGTGGGACAGATTATTTTACATTAAATCACTCTGAATGACTTTGTTTATATCCTCATGGTTAAACAGTGCAGAATCTTTGAAAACTCATTGAAATTTCCCTAATGATCTACAAGTGAGAAATGAATAATACAGCACTATGCTTTTGTTATTGCTGACTATGACTGTAACTTCTAAGAATAAGAAAAGACAGTGCTGCAATGTCAGCAGTGCTTCACTATCGGGATTGTAATAAGAAAATGTAGACTTGACAGCTTAATGCTCTCTTTAGCATATGGGAGTCATAGTACCGCAATGACCGAAGCAGAACCTAAGAAAGCTTCACTTTAATTTCACTTTTGCTCCTTCCCTCCCTTGTGTGGGCCTTGTCCAGAACTGTCCATCGCCTCTCCTTCACCCAGAGAGGACAAGGTCACTGTGTGGGACTCCTTGAGCAGACTTTATGAGCCTTATAATTAAAATGAGGGGTAAATACTTGAGGGAGTACAGGGCTGCTCTATAACTCTTCCTGGACTTATTGCTGCACCACTGAAGCATGGAGATATCAGTTACTTCCTGCTGAGCCGGGTCTCTGGCCTATGAGATTTACCTACAGATTTACTCCTCACTGATGACATCATTCATTATTTATTTACTTATCCAGGTTAAGGATGCACATAAGACGTATTTGTTTAACTTTTTCTCTCTCAGTTGTCAGAGGAAATGTAGTGCATTTCTCACTATCTGCTCTAACCTCATTCTTGCTCCTTTCACACTGAATAGATGAAAGTCTGATTAAGTTGTATGCGCAGCCTTTGATATGCTGATATCCTTGTGTGTCTCAGGACATCGCCTCGCAGAAGTTTTCCATGCCGTCTCCTGTGCGCACGGTCATCGTGGCAGACTTCGACAATGACAACGAGCTGGAGGTCTTTTTCAACAACATTGCATACAGAGGGGCATCAGCCAACAGGCTATTTAGGTGAAGTACATAAACGACGAGGACCTCACCTCAGGTCTCAGTAGCTTAATTGAATCTTGAGAAAAATAAACTTGCAGTTCAGTTTTAAATGTTAAGGGTTGCTGGACAAATTAAACTTTAATTTTAATATCTGATCAGAATATTTCAGCTAAAATGGACACAGAAACAAAGCACAGCCAAAAAACATTATATAACCCAAAACGATTCTTTAAGGCAGGAAATAATTATGGAAACACCCTGTCTTGTTATGGATTTATGAGTAAGGCTAGACAGGACAGTTAGCCAAACGGTCCTGCAGCCAGGCCACAAACTCACAGTCCAGCACCATTCCATTCTAACCTGGAGCGTTACCTGATGGGAAATCCCCTCCTTTCCCCATTCCTGTGTCCTTTTCCCCCTCTTCCCATAAAGATAATATTGGATCTAGTCAAAGAACATTTCCCTCTCAGGCCCATACACAAACCTTGCTAAATGACCTCTGCTTTCTACAAGCGCATGGAGTAGCTCACTTAATCTAATTAATGTAACCATTGGCTTAATTTTATTACTGAAAAAGCCTGTCTGGCATACAAATACGTAGTCCATTCTCAAACTTCATTAATTAAATCAGCATAGCAGGATTCATTTACCAAAGCCAAGCTTGTAAAGGAATACTACCAGTGAGACCTGTTATATAACAAGTGATTGAACAAAAAAGAAAAGAAAATGAAATATATTTGACATGGGTGCATACAAATATTGCTTTGTGGTGTTGAGTTGTTTGAAGTGAAAGGACAGTGAATGTAATAGCTAAGTGCTCTGGCAGGGTGTCCCGAAGAGAACATGGAGACCCGCAGATAGAGGAGATGAATATTGGGGAGGCAGCTGAGCCAGAAGGGAGGGGAACAGGTATGTGTCTTTGGCTCAACGACTCTATGAATATTTGTTCAATAATTATACCCTGCTGTTTTTGGATTGGGTGATGATTTAAAACATGTACCCATTCAGTTGCATAACTTTTGAATCAAGTGTTTTAGAGGCTTCTTTTCTGCACATTTCTTTCCAGAAACGTTCCACAACTATGTGATCTTTCATGGCTATTGTGGTATAAACCACAGTGTTGGTGTTTGTTTATTATTAGCAAACGTATGCATTATATAGACTTAACTTTTATAATGTAAACATCCCAAGCATAGATTCATGTGCTTTTTTTTTTTTACCACTGGGTGGCATTAGAGGTCTACTGTGGTGTCTTCCTGCTGTTTATAGTCAAACTGTATAACTCTAGTTCAGCTGTAATGTTGATAATCATATTGTCACTGCCCAAAGAGAACACAAGTATTTCCAAAATGATAACTTTAAAGGAGAAGCCAAAATTGTTCTTAACTTTTAGTGTAAGTTAATGTAAAGTGATTTTATTCCATGGAATTTTGGAGCATTTCTATTGGTCCATTTATCATGAAACTTTCACACGATGTAAGAGGCATCTGTTACATTGTTTGAATATTGCTGAGCTCAAATTATTCAGAAACCTGAAAATCACAAAAAAAGAGCTAATTGTTTTTAAAACTGAGTAATCATGTGATGTAGGGTCACTGTCTAAATTTAAGGTTTAAATTTAGAGTCTCTTCAGTGTAAGTGAGTTCAGGGTAAGTCAGTGATGGAGACTCAGTGGGTTAGCAAGAATTACATGAATGACTGACCTTTTCTTCCCAATTATTTGCTCTGTGTATTTTAAGTTGGAGAGCTATCTGCCATGTAAAATATTCACCAAAATGAATAATTCAAATCACGTAGTACCTCATTACATTTCTGATTTATTGAGCATGTTGAGCACATCGAAAGAACAAAATCTTCCGTTGCAATGACGAGACACCGGGACTTGTTCCACGTCTGAAGAGTTTGTGTATTTGTCTCGTAGGAGCTGCCGTGACTGATTTTGATGGAGATGGACAGTTAGATCTGCTGGTAACGCATGGAGAAAGTGCAGCCCAGCCCATCTCTGTGTATAGAGCCATCCAGGTACTCCTCTGACTGACACCTTCACAGCTCATGGAACAAGCTGCTAATGAGGGGAGAATTTGCAGATGGCTTTTAAATGTGGTTCAGGTGCTCATGTAAATGATGCAAAGAATAACCATTGAGTATTCAATTTGGAAAGCGATTTATTTCTGTGAGGTTGCTGTGTACGTTTTTTTTTCTGTTTCAAATTAATTATTCATTTGAAAATACAGTTTCCACATTTTTATCATCTCAGTGGGATTTATCATCATTGATTCCAGAGATTCTCCTCAGACCTTCTCATGTTGTTTCTCTGTCCTCACAGGGATCATCTAACAGATGGCTGCGTGTGATTCCTCGCACGCAGTTTGGGGCTTTTGCTCGAGGGGCCAAAGTGGTGGTCTACACGAAAAGAAATGGCGCTCACACACGCATCATTGATGGTGGCTCTGGGTACCTGTGTGAGATGGAACCTGTAGCTCACTTTGGGCTTGGTATGTGCCATATTTCAACTTCAAAATCTTTATAAGTTTTAAACGGCTTGCAAAGAGACCCCGGAAGATTAGGCTACGTTTACATAGCAGGTAAAAGTGGCCCAAATCCGATCTTTTTCCTCATATGTGACACATATGTGTCATTTGTGTGGCAGTGTGAACAGCAAAAAACACTGAATCTGACATTTTCAATTCCGATTTGAGACGCTTTCATATGTGGTACTGAAATTCGATACGTATCCGATCTGCAGCAATGCGACTCAGTCTAAACAGCCAGATCGGAATTCACACGACTTTTACGTCAATCCAACTCAACATTCGTCATAATTTCGCGCTGCTGAGACTCACAAACATTGAGGCTGATGTTTCTGTACCAAAAAATAGAAGAAACTCTTCGCAGCCGCTCCGTGTTCAAATAGGTTTCGACCGAAACAGGAGCCCGAGGCTGCAGCGTTTAAAGAATCTAAGGACACGAACCAAAGAAGTGCCCGTGACTGAATAACGTGCCCTTTTTTTACGGTGAACACGAACACAATCTGGGTGATGAGCCCAGCTGTCAACCACTGTAACTTCATAATCGCTCCT
>JAILXH010137509.1:4971-17144 GCA_023558415.1 Piaractus mesopotamicus
TTTGCGAGATCAAATTCTTCTGAAAGGGTTCCTCCAGCCGACAGTTGTGGAGAAGAGAAGGTGGTTTCACAATACCTCACATCTTGTGAAAATGTGTGTGAAATCCCAGGCTCTAAATAAGTGAAAATCAAACACATCTGCTCAGCCTCAATCCAATCCCCGTGCCTCAGAGATGGGCGGCTTGTTAATAAATCAATTTACATCTCAAGAAGGTAGATAAGAGTGTGTTATTTTTCTCCTGTATTGAACCATCATTAGAGCGGGCGCGCAGTGTGATCTGATCCTCATCTGTTTTACTTAAATAGCCTTAGATGTTGAATCTGCCGCAGGGTAATTGAATGTTCTATTGGCTGCTGTTCCTCTGACAGATTACAATGGAGGAGCCGTTTTATTAGCTTTAATATGGATACAGAATTGGACTCCCTAATAAGGCAGGATTTTTTTCCCTTCCTTTCTTTTCTTTATTATTATTATTATTATTATTCTTTTCGTGATTATTAAATGATGTGATAACCTTAAGGTCTTGTGAACTGAGGGAAACCACTGAATGAGGGAGTATTATGGATAAGCATAATTAAGCCTTTACAATTTTTTTTTTTTGTGGTCAAAACTTTGCCTAGCCCCTTCTGTGATCCAATGAATCTAAAGCAATTATTGAGTAGCCAGAAGTAGACAGTGAAATGAATATGCTAATAGCTGAGACCTTGCCAAACGTGTGAGGATCAGGGAGTATAGATAGACTGCTGAAATCGGGCCATGTGTTGCGAAAAATGACTGTGCGGCATTCATATGTACAGCAGCTTGGAAGCCCTGTTTAATCTCCCCATGCTGAAACAATAAGGAAACATAGTAAACTAATGAGTGCGGTCCTGATCACTGTGTGCATGTGTATGTTGTTTTTTTTTTTGTTTTTTTTTTACTGCACCCTTGGGCTATGATCTTGACTCTGGCTGGTTTTAAATTCAGTCACACTGACAAATTGCCTTCACTGAGTCCTGCAATCCTCTGCAGTGCTGGTCTCTCCGTTAGCTCAGACTTGCTCTCCTCCACCACTACCTCTCTCTCTCTCTCTCTCTCTATCTCTCTCTCTCTCTCTCTCTCTCTCTCTCTCTCTATATCTCTCTCTCCCCTCTCCCTCTCCCTCTTTCTCTCTCTCCCCCCTGATCTGGAACCTTAAACCTTTTAGGAGTGATTACAGACTGTGTTTAGGGAAACCATTTCAAACTCTCAACTAATTTAGTTTAAAAGAGTCAATGCCAGTAGGGAAATGGCATCATGGGGGGTCTGTATATACCCCCTGCTCTGTCCACAGGCACTTACATTAGAAAGAGGCGCATGGAATTTGGTGGGATGATGGCAAATTCTAGTATCACAATACTTGAAGACATTTTCACACAATATGTATCATGATTTCATTTTCTTGCTCGTTTTAAAATTTTTACGTGAAAATTTTGACAAAATAACGGCCTGTTTCGACAGTTCTCTGACTTTTACTAAATTAGAACATTTTGTGTTACAAAGCACAAAATAGTTCTCTGTATTTGTACCTTGTAAGGCCATAATAGTAATTTTGACCATATGCATTAGACTGTGTTTCACCTCAAAGCTAGCTCTTCTTTCCAGCAAGTCCATAGCTGTTTTGACAGTGGTTATTCAGTAGCCTACTCGCCACACAGGTTTTGGTTGACCGCAAATATATGGTAAACGAGCCATTATGTTTGCACAAAGACAAGACATGAACACTCAGGCATTGACTAGTAGAGAGTTTGGTGCTGAAGATGATTGCTTGTATCATTTGTTGTTCTGTTTTCAGCTAATTCATTAGAAATTCAGTATTTTTCTTCAAAAAAAAAAAAATAATGTTAATTATATAGTCTATTTTGTACATAGTGCTAATACAGTACAGTAGAACAGTAACTAATACCAAATGCCTGTGGATTAATAATGATCAAAACATCATTCTGACATCTAAACATAACAAAGTGTTTATTTTTACTATTATTATTGTCCTCTGTTGTCCTATAATTGAGCATGCAAAATTCAAACAACCGGTATGCCCTTTATGGCCTTTCTAGTAGCTGCATTGCATAACAGTTTTTATCAAGATGCCTACATTCAGAATTCCTCATTCATTTCAAATAATATGTATTCTTTTTTTGGTTTTTTTTTTTTTGTTTTTAATGGCAAATTTCCTACCTGTCTAGATTAGCTACAACAACATTGCCCTGTTCAATGGCCTGGCTAATTAAGATAAGCTATTTAAGTTGGAAACTCAGTGTTATGTAGTGATTCTGAGCAAAGACTGCTACAACTTCACGTTGGGTTGATTGATTTTTTTTTTTGTCAACATTCTGTAAAGCTTGTCCAACTTGGCAGCGGTTGAGCAGCTATGAGCAGAGCATGGATGTAGTTCTGTTCTCATGAATTTCTTTCGTTGTTATCTTGTGATCTTTCGACTCTAGGTGAACAGCTTGACAGCTATGCTACTTGGAAGCCTCTTCTAAGCCAGATTTTAACAAAATACTTGGTTGGTCAGTGTTATGGAAATATCGACAGTACTTATGATACGCTCAGAAAAGTGTATTGTAGTGTAATTTTCCATGATAATGATATCAGATCGTCATATCGCACCAGCCTAATAGGAAACCTCTTTTCCTCCTTTTTCTCACGCTGGTCCTGGGGATCCGGTTGTGATGTGCCTTGATGGGTTAATTATGAGAGGAGCTCTGACAGTTGATATTCAGATCAAAGTGAACAGACCTGGGAGCTTTTCTCAGTTCCCTCAGGCACATACGGCGTATTCACACCACCAGATAGCTATGCAGAGATAAGCGTCTGAGAGCAAGGCGGGAAGGCTAATACAACCCCCCACGCACACACACCCCTCCCCAAAATCTCTCTGTGAACCCTCTCACTCTCTTCCTCCCTCTCTTTTTCTCTCCTTCTCTCTTATTCACTCCTCCTCCCCTTCATAAAGCAGCCTGCTTCCCAAATTAGATGATCCTTTAGAAGTGAAATGATCAAGAGAGCTCCAGAGGTATTCCAGTTTTGCTAATGAAGCCTTGCTTTCTAATAAGTCACACGCTTGCACACTGTAATCATAATTGAAATGCCAGGCAGGGTTAAAGACAAACTATGATCTGAGACAAAAGCAAAGACTTTTATATTCACTACCGTTCGAAAGTTTGGAATCATTTTCACTATAAAACCACTATGGTGGCAGAATAGTGTACAAAATGATTATGAATAAGTCTATTCTATATGTGCAACTTCACAATATTATATATTTACAAATAAATAATAATAACTAATAGTAGGCAATAATAGTAATAAAAACAAGATGGAAACTTTAAGTTTACTTTTATATTTGCTCATGTAGCGCCAAAGCGATGCAAAGTACCTGGAGGCACTTCAAGATTCTCTAACTTAAGAGAGCCACACCAACCGTAACTTGATCTAGTTAATTAAATGAAGTGTAGATATGTCCATAATGATAAACGGGGCTTAATATTATTATGAAATCACTGGATTTATAATAAAATTAATATCAATCATGCCATCCAGTGTATTCCAGAGATAATCCCTCAGTTGGTGTTTTAATGATGGTGGTGAAGAGCATAGGTGTTCATTTGGGTTGAGATTTGGTGGCTACAAAGGCCATACTGTTCAGTGACCCTTCAGGCCCTGTGGATGGGGATATCATCATCTTAGAAGAGACCACTGCCATCAGGATGTTTCATTATAGGTTGAAGGTGATGAGTCAGAATAACTTTGTATTGATTTGCGATGACGCTTGCCTCTAAAAGGATTAGCAGCCCCAAACCATGCCAGCAAATTGCCTCCAAAGCATAATGAAGCCACCATGGCCCCCTCACTGTAGGGCCAAACATTCAGACCTGTGCCTTTGTCTTGGTGTACAACCACACCACACGTGCACTCGCCCACTTGTGGAGAACTTGGTGAAGGATGACTCATTTTTTCCACATCTCTATAGACCTTTGCAAAGTTTAGACCTGCGGTTAATATACTGCCCTACCACTTACCTAACTCTTCTGCATCTGAACCAGCTAATCAAGGACTTCTGAAAAAGTTATGTAGCTGGAGCAGGTGTGGCATATTATGCTTGGAATTGCACTTTGCAAGATGGTAGATCTCCAGGACCAGAGTTGGTGACTCTGCTGTATGCCTGTTGTTTTTGCTCCACTGAACTTTCAGAAACTCTCTGTAATGAGGGGGTTATGCACTGCAGCCCTTCTATAATATCCCTCTCTCTGCAGTTGTGGACGGACTGTTGTTGCTGACACAGTCTGATCACGTCCTGCATTGACATTCTCGGTCACCTGAGGAACAGCTGCTCTTCTGTTTTTCCTTACATCTCGCACTAATGCACAATCATCACAGTCACCAAACGTGCGCTTCCGATGACCATTTCCAGCCCTGTTTACTGATGTTTTTCCCACAGATCTAAATGCAAATTTATTGACTTTAGTTACTGTTCCTACTGAAACACAAGCCAGCTGAGCAATCGTTGTGACCGAAGCTCCAGCCATCAATTACTGTGCCCCAATAATGAAGCTTAAAGTCACTTAGATCTTTTCCTGTTTCCATCTTGATCTAAATTCATGGTCATCTTGTCCAGCAATTTTCTACATGGCACTGAGCATGGTAGGATGTTAATTGCTTAAGTGTGTCATGCAGTACACCTGTCTGGAAGCGTCTGCACTAGTTATGTTTCTTCCCTCATTTGTTCAGGTTTTTCTTTTAATTTGCTACTTGTCCGTATGTATAGACAGTGAGTAGGAGACCAGCTCTGGCTCCTCGAATTTCTGCAAAACATCTGTTTTTCAATGGGCGTTTGCTTTAGCCTGAATACATATAACAGACCTCTCTGCTTTTTACAAGCTCTGTGAGCATACACATCTCTCTCTCTTGCTCTCTCTTTGTGTCTCTTTCTCGCAGACTCCCCTGTGTGTGTAATGAAACACCTCCCGTCTTTTCTCTCTCTTCAGGAAAGAGCTGTTTGACATAAAGAGTTGCATTTCTGATTTGCATTGTGTTGGGGGCCAAGAAAAGGGAGTAAAAAATGAATGAGTAATCTTATCCATGCATGTCGGACATTTAATCTGTGTTTGCCGCGGCTGTGGAGTCTGCAACGAATGAAGCTCATGTTGAATGGTAGCAGTTTAGAGACTGCCTGAAAAAGTCCCCAGCATTTAACACCCTGTAGGTGTGTACGTGAGAGTATTTGTGTGTTTTTTGCGTTTTTGCCTATAGCTGCTGTGTCTCACCTGGAGTTTTGATGTTGCTGTTCCAGTGAGAGGTTGTATCTGTCCACCTTGCGTGCGTCCTGTCAGCAGAACGCTGTACAGCCACAGTCAGTGACACATTTATTGTGTGCAGTCAGCTGATACTGTAAAAGTAGAACTTTTTCATTGAGCCCATAGAGCTGGTTTAAAAAAAAAAAGAAAAGCTCACCAAATTAAAAGCCGTCTGCTGCCCAGGTCTTGCCTTGGGCCAGTTCTGTCTGGCATGAGCTTTTTCTACAGCGGTCGTGATTATCTGCTCCGTTTTAGATTCTCTATACGCTGGTGCCAGTCCTAATCGGAACACTGTGTTAACCTTCCCCAAAGCAGCCCTATTAATGATTACATCCATATTTATGAAGGCGCTTTACACTGAGGAAAATCTTTTCGCAGCGTTTGAATTAAATGCAGATTGTTACTTTTGCTGAGGCTGATGTTTGACAGTACATTAAATCATTTACGTTGGATTCATTACTGTAAAAACAAGGGTTTTGTTTTCGCTCTTTTTCCCCCCCTCGTTGCTGACCTCGACCAGTGTGCTAGCACCAGTTCCAGCACAATCGAAGAGTAAAACCGAGTTGACCGGCGGGGTAGACTCACACTGAATTCAATAAGCGTTATTTGTTTGCATGGTGGCGATATGTGCCGCGGGCTTTGATGGATTCGGGAGCACCGCAGTAGGTTGATTGAATCTGGTCTTTAGCGCGCTAATTGAGGTTGGCCAGACTTTGCAGAAAAGCCAGGTCCTTTCCCCAGAGCGTGTAGGAGCAGGGTGAGGGGGGTGCAGAGGTGTGGAAGCAGCTGGCCCTGCCTGGGAAGCCGCACCACTCCCCCATTAACAAAACTGTCAAGGGCTGCTGGCTGCCATGGCCAAGCAGCTTCTCCTCCTTGCTTGGCATGGACACGAGTGGACATGTGACAGACTCAGAGCTTTGGCAGGGCCGCGATGCCTCTGCCCCTCTGACTGGGGCTTTGTGCGTGGAGGTGTGTGTGTGTGTGTGTAAGAGAGAGAGAAAGGAAGCCACCAGCTCTCAACCCCCAACCCCTGCCCCCCCACTTCCCCCTAACTCCTTCTGTCCAGTGCCAGCTGGGAGGTGTGAGGATTAGGAAATGCAGATGATCTCACCCAGCTCCCCAAACGTCACACACACACATGCACACAGGCCTTTTTTTTTTTTTTTTTTAAATGTCCATTTATTCCCGACTGTCTCCTCTTAATTTACTGTTATTTTGTTAATATCCTGGAAAAAAATAATGCTCTGCGCTCAAAAATGAACTGTGTTTGAAATGTGTCTAATTCTTCAGTTATTAAATGAATGTTTAGTGGGGCTGTTAACAGCACATCTTTTACTGAGTCATACAAGCAGTTATCGATATACAATAGAGGGTAAGACCACTGCCCTCCACACAGAACACTAGGTTCCATTCCCTGCTCAGGCAAGAGCACAGTGTCTTGGGCAGGACTCCTAACACTACATTCGCCTATGTCTGTAACATTCTAAGTCACTAAGTAGTTCTAAGTCGCTCTGGATAAGTTAGTTAAGAGTTAGATGAGCATTAACTTAATGTCATATGACCACATGTTTTTTCCTATATTGTCCTCCTCAGTTCTTCAAGTACTATGTGCTCAATATATATGATATGGTGGTCCTTTGATGTCAGCGATGTGTTCTGCACTCAAGATCATTTGCTCTTTTTACAGACAAAAGACATCGAGGAGATTGCCAAGAAGGCCCAAAACCTACCCAAGGTGAACAAGAAAAGACAGAGAATCGTGGTCTTCACCCAAGGCAAGGAAGGCACCGTAATGACCAAAGGTATGTAGTTAACCTTAATTGGCTCATTTATTTAGCCGTTTCTAAAGCGTGTTTTCAGGGCTCCTCGGATCAGAACAGTCTAGATGGAAAATGACTTCAAAGGAGCTCTTAGAGTGAGGAAAAAGCAGCACATGTCCTTTCACCCTTTTACTTATTTACAGTAGGCATGATGTTGATAGATTTCCTCTGTAAACATTTGTGAATAGCCCCAAACAAGGTCATCTTAAGAATAGAATGCCGTTTTCTCTGGCGGCTTTAGCTGTTGCTCTGTGTGAAATGAATTCACCCTTGGCAATGACCTCCTATCTCTCAGATGCAGAATTTGAATCCAAAGGGCTGTAGCAGTCGGAGACATTGCTATGGTAACTGAGTGGTGGGGGATGGTTCGGCAGAGTTGATAAGTTTAACTGAATAGTGGAGAAAGCATCGCAGTTGTAGCTGATTAAGCCAGCAGGGTTTGCAGTTCAAAGCAGGGCGGTGGGTTTGTAAGGGAGGGCGGGGGGAGGAGGGGGGCTTGTTGGGGGGTGCTGAGCACTTTCTGTTTCTCTCCTCCTGCACCTGGCACACTGACTGCTCTTTCTCACTCGCTCTCAGCTACGGCCCTGATTCACACCAATCCTGTTTACTCAGGATAATTTCGTTTTATCGCCTTTTGTCTTTTGATTCATGGAACTTCATGGCTGTGTTGACAGGTTTCATTGGGATGGGGTGTTGTAAACACGAGAGTCTCTTGATCTCAGTCTCAGAATATATATGATGTGTGGATTTTGTATCCAAAGCTGTTATTTTATGATCATCCTGTATTATGCATCCCTGAGGTAAACAGGTGGTTCACATTTACTGAGATTAACAGTTTCAGGTCCTCTCAGATGAACTCGAGATGATACTTAAGAACCGTCAACCCCAAAGGGCTTGAAAAAATATACGTATATTCAAATACGCATAGTGTTGTAGTACTCGAGTCCCATCTCCGTCTCGAGAATGCGAGTTAATGGTTTCAGACTTGTTTCGCTCTCATCATTTTTAACTTGGTCTTGTCTCAGTCTTGGGTTAAGGAGGACTCATCATGTTTTTTCTAAAACAGTTCGGGGCAAGGCCTTTTTGCCCTTTTTTCCCTTTTACTTCAGTGGAAAATGAGAGGACAGCTATGTAAAATGAAGCAGATATTTTATGCTACAAGTGGTTACCAAATTGCTGCTTCAGCACATGCAGTGCACAACAGCACTTTATATTTTACAGTGTCACGGTCAAGTTTACAAAGCATAGTTTTAAATTTTAATACAATTTTTGACCTCTGGTACAAAATACTCTTGTAACTAGTGTAAAAAAGAAGAATTTTATAAACGCATTTTATAAAGTTTAATGTTAATTTTATTGACCAGTTCTGGCCACTGATTTAGTCCACCAGAAAGCTATTCAACACCACCCACTCACCCATAGAGAAAATAAGCATTTTTTTATGCTATATACAACTTATTAAAGTCTTATTTTTTCTTTTAAAGCTGTATTTTTATTTCTATTTTAATAACAAAGAATAGGGTTGTAAAATTTGGTTTTAAACAAACAATTTGGACTCTACCTGCCTTCTTTATTTGTATACTGTTTTGTTTTTTTGCCCTTGGTGCTCCACAAGCCTTACACTTTGGTCCCGTAAGACAAAAAGTTTGAGTACGTTAGTAATAGACTAACGGTAATTAAAAATCTTAAAGCAGCACTGTACGATTCTGGAGAACGATTGTTGATATTTGAACTCGACAGCAAAACAAACACACCCCTTCCTTCAGTGCTCCTTCAGAAACTCTTTTTTTTAGATCTTTGTGGCCATTAAATCCTTCGCAAGCGTTGTACAGAAGGTTATCATGATATAACTTTAGAGCGAACAGTGACACAGCAAGCAGCGTAACTAACGTTAGCTCGGTAGTGGGTTAGCAAACTGTCGCTACAGTTTCTGCTGTGAAAGTAACCAGTTACTATCACAAAAATTCGCACACAGGACAAAACAATACTGACTTACTGATTCTGTGATACAGCAGAAATGAGTTAATGTTACCCACCTGTCCAGCAGGAGCGACCTCCTCATCCTTTCCAATGCATTTCAACTCTCAGAGAAGTTGAAGTAGCTTCTTTTTCACCAGCTTCTTGTTCAAATTTTCCCATTGCAGCTTATAAGGTGCAGCAGTTAAGACCACATTCTGGTGACTCAGCTTCTTGTTCAGATTTTCCCGTTACGCCTTAAATTGTGAACGCAGGCTGTGTTGGCGGTCACTGTCTGGGGAGGGCAAAACAAAATGTGGGGAGGGCCAATGTTTTCACAGGGCGGGACTGACATGTACACGCGGCTGGACCAGCTATGAAAACAAAAAACGGAGAACGTCTGATTACTCACACAGAGAGGGCTTGGCTTCGTTCTCTGTTCAGATGTCTTTACATAAAAAATATTTGTTTGCTGCTATATTAATGTTTAAAATGTTGTATATATCACCTTTAAGCTCGACAACTCGAGCACTGCAAAGTCTTGGTCTTGATGTGTCTCGGCTGCAACACTAGTATCCAGCATGTGAACTAATTGTACATGAATTAGGTCAGGTGGGATTGACTTTAAAAAGTCATACCTGTCCCACCTGATCTATATTGTTGTAAATGTCATACACATTTGGTTTATGTATTAAATATAGGTGTTTTTGAGATGTGCTTTGCAGCTGTGTATTGCGTTTATTCATCTGTATTGATTTACCATTTCTATTCTGTATTATCCATTTACATAAGCACTAGTTCAATAGTTCACAAACTTCATGGCAAATTCCTCATGTATCCAAGTGCACTTTGCCAATAAACTGATTCTGACTTGTAACTGTACTTGTAATTGCGTCGTCTTCACTCAGTCAGATGTTATTAATGACTCCTGACTGACACTAAAACCCCAAGGGAGACGCTGTCCCCATCCCTGCGTGTACCTATGGGCCTCCAGGTCTAATCTCCTTCACAATTCCACCTTACGGGATTGGAGTGCTGTTGAACACGGCGCTTGCAAAGCTCTGTCTCATACCACTTCCACAACATGTTACCAGAGTAAAGCTGCAAAGCTGGCTGTATCGGTTCCACCACGCTGCCTTTATCACACAAACGCTAATAGCATTAGTCCCCCTGGGCTGATAAGGGCGTCAAGCAATTGCTACTCCTGTAAAGCCTCATCAAAGGAAAGTGCTACAAGACAATCCTCCACGTTTTTTCTTTTTTTTTTTTTTTTTTTGCGGAACTGCCAGTTCTGCCTCCTGTTCTGGAAAAAGACTCCAGCTAAGTTTGAGCCAAAGCGTAAGCTTTAGAGAAAAGACCCTCCTGGAGGCGGTTTTCACAGGGCTGATGAATGGCTGCCTGGGCTAGCCTCTCGCAGCCCTTTCATATGAAGCTGTGGGGTTAGTGGCAGCCCCTAGTGAACCCTATATGAAACGTGTGATGAATGTTAGGAGGACGAGGAGCGCATGTACGAGGGTGTTGCTCATAAAAAAATAAAAACGAGAGGGAAAAAAAAATGGCAAACTTGATAAATGTCAGGCGAGGTATGAGCCCGGAATAAGTGGGTTCAAATAGCTGGGGCGACAGAAAGAGAGGGAGGACATTGTTATTGCTCCCCGTAGCCTGCGCCAATAAACATCAATATAAAAGAGAATTAAAGATTTGCTCAACCTCCCAGAGGCTGCGCTCTGATGCTGTCTGATCCCCACATTTCATTTGCAATTTGCTCTCTGCGCGGGGATGTGATCATTCAGCAGCCTCTGAATGTCACGATGAAGTTGTTTTAATGATGATTAAGAAGGCTGCGATGATGGGCCCTGGGGCCGAAGCTCCAAAGAGATGCAGATTTGTTATTGTTGAGTTCCTTTATGTTCTTTCTCCCTCTTTTCCCTCTCTCTCTCTCTCTCTCTCGCTCTCTCGCTCTCTTACGGCATTAAACGCGAGCCGTCCTCACCCTTCCACATTAATTTCCTTAATGAAAGCTGCCAGGGAAGAACCCTTAATGAAGCACCTCTGTGACACTGCTGAACACAGCCTGGCCCTGCTGACGCACCTATTACAGGCTCAAATTAAGGCCACTGAGCCCACAGTCTTTGATCTAATGACGGCTGAGTGTGCAGGGTCGTCCACAGGCTGCGGCGAGGATGAAGGGGCTTGGCTGTGTCACGGTGGAGGAGAGGGTCTGTGATGTACTACAGTAGTATACCTTGCCCCCCCTTTTATTCTCAGCAAACAAGCTTTGGAGACAGTACACGCATTAATCAGGTAGTGTGAAGCTAACTGGCTGAGCCAGAGGGCTGCACTCGGGCTGATAAGGCGACGGCCCGTGTGTAAGCGCCGCTGGAGCTCGTAGCTTTTCGACTACAGCCGGAATCTGCTCCCTGATTTATCACGATGATTAGTATTTCATCTTGGCTATCTGAAAGCAGGATTCCACTCAGATAACCTTTGCCTTGCTCCATTTTTATATCACACCAATAAAAATAGCAGCATGAGCAGAGCATTATACTGTCGCTGTCGTAACTAAACCTCGTGTATCCGCCACGGAAACTTTATAGGAGGAGGAAATGTTCGTGCAGAGGGATTTTGGACTGTTTCTCTTGGACCAAACAAAAGTTCACATAATGTAAAAAGCAACTGGAAGTGTCAAATTGCATGAAAAAAAATGGACATAAGGTTTTGTTGCGACAGACATTAAGAAAGAAACAGTCGTACGTGTCTTCATTCAGTAAATGTTATGATTCTGTGGGCATGAGTAAGCCTGGCAGAGAATATAAATCTTTCCAGAATTCCTCGTTGCATTTAGAGTTGCTTACCTTGAAACTGGACTCGTTCTTAGAGAATGTGTCTAATGCTGAGTCGTATGCTGTGATTTACCTGCTCTTAATGAACTCCCCAGAGAAGCCTTTTGGTTTCACTCTCTGTTTTTCTCCATCTGTAAGCCCTCAACAAAGGTCATTATGCACTAATAAACACACACTCCCCCTGAGTGAGTGAGTGAGTGAGTGAGTGAGTGAGTGAGTGAGTGAGTGAGTGAGTG
>JAILXH010137543.1:2460-17064 GCA_023558415.1 Piaractus mesopotamicus
GCCTCATGCTTCCACTTTTAATTCCATACAATTTCAACAAAATATCGATTCTTTCACTTAAGTTTAGGTTTTCTGTACTTTTTCCACCCCTGCTATTAAGACAGTCAACAAAGGGTCAAACCTTTTTATTCAGTTGAGGGATAAATTCGTCAAATATAACACATACAAGTAAGATTAAATTTTGCATTTCTGATACCCGTAAAAGCCTTTAATTACCCATGGTGAAGGATGCTTACCGTACGATCTTCCAAGTACATGGTTTTTGATAGGAAGTCTATGCCAATCGTTGCCTATGGTAAGAAACACTGATTAGTGAAATACACCTTTAAATCAAATGTTAGTGTTCAAGCTAGCTTATGCATCTTTCCATCATAAAATGATATATAAAATACAAATTTGTGCATCATGTAACTTAAGAAACAACTTTCAAAAACACAGATTGATGCAATTCATTGGTTTGAGGTTTACGGAAATGGATGTCCAGAGCATCTCAGACCCTGAAGACACCTGGTGGGTTGATCAGTAGTACCTGGTAGGTGTTATCAAAGCTGTCATACATGAACCTGGTGATAAGAGAAGTCTTCCCAACTGCAAAAAGAATATGTACTTCAGTTGTAACTGTACTGGTTCACAAAAATCACACAATACATAGACAACCATTTAGTCAGCGTTAGATTATCTGAAACACGGCGGCTGAGTTGGCAACATGGGTGGTGCCATATTCCCTACCGACTTCAGCTAAGGGCTCTCTCTCAACAAAAAGAGGCACATTATGCTAAGCCTTTAATATACAGAAAAATACTGATACGCTGCTTCAGATTTTTACGAAACTAAAAGGAGGATGCCGTATATGTGGTGTGGGAGAGTCACGCCGTGTGACACATCGCTGTCATAACTAGCCAGCTAATGTTAGCTTACGTTACGTTTAAGCTGACGTTGCTGAGAAATTAAACTGCCAACGATTTAGCACCTGTAGCTAGCCATTAGCTGACTAGCTACCAGTCAGCTAAAGGAACTGTATCAAATTCACCCTGCTTATAAAAAGTCTGCCTTCTTTTTAAAACATTATGAATATTACAAATATTCGCTGGCATCTGAGACACAAAGAGTGGCTTTATGTTAGCCAGCTGGTAAAAACAGCAGCGTTACACGAAAGCTAGCTTTAGCAACCGCTTTTAGCTAGCTTTGCTAGCTGCAGTTTTGTCAAATAGACTGCAGTTAAAAAGCTAACCAACCAAGCTACGTGCTTTACCAATAAATATAAACAAGTAATCGCGGAGTATTTCTTCACTGACTAACGCTTTTACGGTCATTCTAAAAGCACAGAAAATTATCAGGGAAAATAACGTTAGTTTTCTGGACAGGGTGGACTCTAGCTAGCTACTCTGCTAGCCACAACAAGATAGCAAATTAAGTGAAGCAGTGTTATGACGGGGACCTGCTTTTGTTAATGACTGAGGATGATTTAATTTCTTTATCCTTAAGAGTATCTGTGCTACTGTTAGCCCATCTTTGGCCTCGGTGCTGTACAGATAAACCCTGTCTGTGAACTGGACAGCAGCACCCTTCACTCGGCCTGTCTCTGTCTTTGCTCATGAATTTTGACTCTGCTATGTCGGAGGCCGCTTACCGCTCTGCTCGCCCAAGAACACAAGCTTGAATTTCCGCAGAGGATTGCCGAACTCTCCGCCGCCGGTCGTACTGGACATTTTTATCAAGCGAAATAGGCGACAGCTACGTTGTTGTTCTCAATGTGCGGACGAAGGGCACCGTAGTGTTCAGTCCACCAGAACCGAGCTCCCCAGTGTTTTCCTTCACGGTAATTCAGCGCCGCACAGTGACAGAGGAGGAAACTTCACGATGCTTCTTTAAACCATTAACGTCAACTGCGAAGTGTTTTACAGACTGATCTTCGGTTATGGAAGATGGTGAACACGCACGGTAATGGTGATTAATTAGTGGCTGAAGGGGGGCGAGACTGCTTTTAGCAAACGTTATAGCTTCTTCGCACTTCTGTAGCCTGTTCATAGCACAGCCGTCTAGATTAAAGTGCAGTAACGATGTTTTGTAAAAATATCTGAATAACTAATTGATTAAAATGTAAAAAAGTCATTCAGAGTGGTTTGACGTGTAATGCTCTTTTCCAGAGAAACTTGCCGAGTTAGAATTGTTTACAGTGATGGTGATAGGAACCAGACGTCTGAAGAGTTTAATGCCTCTAAAAGCTCCTTCACGGAAAGTTATTACATGAACTGGTTATAAATACGCGGCCTGATACCAGAGACACAGTTTCAAGAAATTTATATGATTTATGATATATGATTCTTGCCCTAAAACATATATTTTAAAATATGTTCATGGCAGGGAGCTAAATGCAGGGTGATCTTAGGTAAAATAGTCCCCAGTAAAAACTTTTTTTTCCCCCCAGATTTACCCACCCTGATTTTTCTCCCCATGATTTTGTTAAGTATAAAAACATAGAAGACACATGTAGGTTCACTGGTTATTTTAAATTGTAAATAAAATGGCTTTATTTGCAATTGTTGATAAAAAGACATTGAATTGTGCAGATATTTAGAAAATCATAATTCCCCTTTCAGTAATAAAAAAAAAACATCAGTTCCATTGTAGTTTTAGCTCACTGGACTTTCATTTGAGCTACGTAAATTACAGTTCCCATTAACCTTTAATAATCAATTATACCACAGTCTCAGACATGTTCAAATTATTTAATATTTTTTGTATTTCCTGTATCACCTGTGCTGGTTAAAAAGTGAAATTTGTTCATTATATATATGTAACAGCAGTGTTAACTATTTTATGTATTATTTCCAGTTTAGGACATTCAGTGTCCAAAGTGGGACTGCCAAGATCTGATGCAAGATCTGCACCACACTGTCTGCAAATCTGTAACTCAGTCAGCCTGTATCAAAGTGAAAATTAAAGAAAAAATCAATATCCAATCAGTTGTTTTCACTGCAGTTTTATTGAAAATGTACACCAATGAAATCTCACTACAATTAAATATTTCACAACTTTGCGTTATGACAGGGGCCGAGGGAGCGGACAATGAAAGGCAGGTATGAAGATACTAGAAAAATGGAGCCTAGAGTCTTGATGTTGTACACAGCGAAAACCATCACATCCCAACAATATTATTTTTCATTAAGACACGTCTCTACTTCAATACACAAAATAGATCCTTATAAATTATATATATATGGATGAATATCTGTATCTGCCATTTGACTTATTTAGAACAAAACTGCCAAAACTATAATCTATCTAAATGTAATATTTGGCAAAATCTGTTGAAATTTGTCAAGCAGATACAACTGCACATGTACCTGGAATAAATACGCAAGAGAAAAACAAGCCAATATAGAGAGCATTTGTTGACACTGAAAAAGGCTTTGAAATAAATTTATAGTAAAAACAGAAGAAAATGTGAAAAGACATGCAAAGGGCAGATTAGGCTGTCAAAAGGTGAAGTTTAAATAAAAAGGGACTGAAAGTGATCTACATGGTATTTAGAAGTGCTTCTTTAAACTACAGCCTTTAAAATTCACCAAATTAGAGGACATGCTATCAATGTTGTTATTAGTCCTCAGTCTTGAAATGGACCAGATTTAAATAACTGTAAATTACATTTTTCAACAACAGCTTTGAGTTTTATCACATGGTTTCAAGATAGAAGTTAAATAGGTCTTGTATATTATTTGACAACACTTCAAACTAAATCTTTCTTTGGGTCTTTATATCTCACAGCCAGACAGTCAATGTTTTTTAAGTTGTAGAAAAAAAGAACCTGCTTGTCGTTTACTTCTTTAAGTTTAAACACATAGAGTGTAGAAAGGAAACATTAACCTGTATGTATTTCATCTGCACTTTTGTTCGCTGTTCTTTTTTTTTTTTTTTTTAGAGGAAATCCATGTTCACTCATGAAATCACATTCTCACAATCCAGACGATTCTTGTGCTAATGTGAAAGACTGGGGCCTAAATGTAAGCTTACTATGCAAGGCAATATATATTTATGTATCATGTATAAAAGCTAATGTTTTCACAGCAAAGAATGTCTTTTAGGTCTCCTTCATGCTCTGTTTTACTCTCAGAACTTTGGTTCTGGCATTTTTCACAAAATCTGTAAAAAATATTAGTGTGGGACTTTGCTTGGCATGCCGTAATTAGGAAAGAGAGTTAATGCTTATTGCAAAAAACACCTTGTGAAGCCCACATAAGGCTCTGTTTGACTCGGCAGACGGTGAGGACGTTTTGAAACGTTCAAAATAATAATAAAAAAGGCTGGCAGAGAGAGACGGGAAGAGGAAAATAGGTGCTTTAGTTCTCGTGGAAGCTGCAATCCCCTCTTCAGACAGGTGGCCAAGACAGATTTAAAAGAAGCTAGAGGAAGAGAGAAGGGGATACAAACACAGGTTAGAGAATGTGTAAAGCAGCCAGAGAGAGCAGAAGCTACCAACGGGAAAGCGAGGCATACATCAATCAGAAATCTTCTGATTATGACTTTTCACAGCCAAAAGCGTTATAATTAAATATGCGTAGATATACAGTCGTATGCAAAAGTTTGAATACCGCTGGTCAGATGATGTTTTGTTGATTTTCTGTGTGATAATAAGTTAACACATCCTCTACAGGACACTGATTTAAACATGACTGCAAATGTTTGTGCACAGTTTCTATTAATTTGCTAAATTCAGCAAATAAACAGTAATTGTGCATTAAAATGTGCAGACGTGTGTTCCCTGTAGAGGACTTATTTTCACTTCAACAAATCAACAAACGTGTACTTTGACCAGAGTGCCCAAACTTATGTATACCACTATACACTGCTTCTAAGCATCAGTTCAAGTGTAGTTACACTTGTTAAAAACTGCCAACTGAACAGCCGGATAACTCACATGCGAGTGCTGTGTAGACCTGTTATTGTACAGTGATGTGTCACGGATGACAGTGTGGCCCTTGATTAGCTGAATAAAATGAAATTTGAGTCCAGTCTTGCTGGAACTGCTGCCTTCTTTAAGTCTTTCAAAGCATCAAACAAAAAGGTTTTTTTTTCCCTTCAGCTAAAATAACTGATAATTGTCACATACGGATGGATATTTAGAAAGTTTCAAATGCATAAGATCTCCCTGAAGAGGCAGAACATGTTAAGCATATTAGTCACACAGTGTTACAAGCAGTACACTCATGGCCTTAAGCAAGTGACATTTAGTAACACACTAAACACTGTTAGTTGCTGTATAAACCAAAAGAATGTAGGGCTCTATTGGAACAAGGGAGCTGATCTATTGGAAACCCCCCGAGGGCTGGGATCCACACTGTCTCCCCATGGCCTTGGGGTACCGCTTAACCAAAAAGTCATGGTCTGGTCCCTTAGCAAAGCTGTGAGGGGGGCGAAGGCACTACTCAGTGCAGAGCCAGGGATTACTGCAAAGGAAAGTAAATATACACACAGCAGTGAGCAGGGAGGCTATAGCGAGCTGCAGCACAAGACCCACCAGAGAACACAGGTTGGCCCAAATTAAAGAACGATACTTCAGCTCTGGTCACACCCATCATTCCTAGAATTCAAAAGGCCAAACATACAGACCTACTGAGTACTACCAGTCAGTATGAAATGCGCTGTGATGTCCTCTTTTTTATGATGCTGTTGTAAAAATATGCTTTATGATTTATGTTAATAAGGAGAAAGTATCAATCAAGCACAGATGATATCGTTGCTGTTGGGACAAAATGTATGTAAATTGTTGACGATTGTTATTTGAAAATTTCAGCAGACCTTTACATTTGATTAAAATCTCATAATGAATGGATGAATAGAAATGGTCCAAAATTACTATGAATAAATGATTTCTGCATTAACTTCCAATAAAAGGCTCATATCAAGGAAAACATATTTTCTTTGCTTTGCAATAGTAAACATTGTAAACATTGCTGACGTTTCAAATCGCACCACTCTCTCCTCACTTCATACTGTCCATACATGAAAACTAAGCTGCAAAAACAGCCTGCTGTGATTTTACTGTTTTCATGATGTCATGAAAACCAAATTATTCCAACTACATTTATCCACCAATCCAGCCTACAACAGTGTAGCCCTGTCCTTTCTCACCTGGATTACTTTTTGAATAAAGTGCAATACAGGCCAGCCAATAAGAACTTATTAATATATACCAGTCTTAAAGGCACAGTGATAAAATCAGCTTGTTCTATGGGATGAAGAGGGGTTGGAAATGATCATGTAAAAGTAAATTACAACTTTCTTTGGTACATAAAACCACACAAACGTTGTAAGTGAATCTCAGGGGGAAGAATAAAATACAAGAAAAATTTAGGATATTGGCCCTTTAAAAGTTAGGAATGTTTTTTTTCTCTCTCCTGTAAAGTTGCAATTTTGGAGATACAAGGACTCATTCCAACAGCGATATATGATATGATATATGATAAATGCTGATTTAAAACTAGAAATAGCAGGACACTGACATTCATGGGTTTTCCATAAGGATAATGCATATCTAGCATAAATAGAAAATGTATGAGAAGTATCTTTGGGCTTGGGAATATCTTCCATTGAAGTCTTAATGCAGTAATATCTTCTAATATATGTTTAGTTCCCATAAATCTCTACTAAGCAGAGCTAAATATGCTGCTCTACAAAAATACAGTTTGGGATTAGATCAGCTTTTTACCCAAATCCCAAGAAGTCACAGCGGTTTCTAAATTGTATTAGCATTTTTAGTGAAAGCAAACCAGCACCAAAAGAGATGTTTTCTCTCCAGAATATAATTCTTAATGTAACTATACCTCAAGTGATGCACATATAGCAATATATGTATGAAAGGCACATGAAAGCGTTACTGAAACAATGCAGAATTTGCTGTATGATGGTCATACACAATGATTTTGCCCACAGTTTAAATATTTGGTGAAAATTACCCTTTATTATTTGCGTTAGAAAACTCTTATGTACACTGACACAAGTGCAGTATGGTCCCTTGGCAATTTTTGTTAAAACGTACAAAAGTCCAAAATGTGCTTTTTGTATCAGTTTGTCATAAAATAACTGAAAAAGAAGCAGAGGAATTAAGAAGGTGCTGACATTGAGTTAAAAAGTGGTACAGCAAGAGCTTGCTCTAATACACCTAATACAAGCGTGCTCATGGCATGTATATAAAAAGACACTGAGGTATGCTGTAGATGAATAGAGAACATTCACATAACATGCATCAGGATAAAATGAAACCACATGCCAAACTCAGTACTACTCAGATGCTGGAGGTGCACGTGTTACCATGGTGTTAGATAATAAATTGAAATACACCATTTCAATACCATCTAAGACATATTCAATTAATAGCTGAGTATGAATTGACCGAATGTGGAGTGATGCACACCTTCAGTATTAGTAGTAGGGGGGGATGGTGTCACTGGTTGGAATGCCCAACTGATGTATGTATCACAGATGGCAATTTAAACAACACTCTGGGAAAGCCAAACCATGCCCAGTTGATGCCAGTCTCATTTTAGCCTGCTACCACAACAGTAGTCACACTCGTCAATGTTAATAGCATACACTAGTCATGCAAAACAGAACATCATCATTGTCATGGGAGCACAAAACAGGTGATTAAAAAGAAGAGGAACACTGGCTCTTAAAAACAAACAATAATAATAAAAGAGTTATGGTAACAGAACGCATTTGAGTCAAGGATTCCATTCACATTAAAGGTCCCTCTTCAGCGTGGTTATGTGTGAGACGTGGGAGGGGTGGGGAAAGAGGGGAGGGGAGCAGAGCGGCATGGCTCAGGAGCACTGAGAGGGAAGAACTCATTCACAGCTGGCTGGGGGGGGAGCACTTTCTACAGGAATCCTGAACTGGAAATGAGAGAAAAGGAGGATTATTTTTTTGCTCTACTTGTTACATTCACACTACTGTGTTCACTTATACACAAAAGTTAAAGGTTAGTTAATACATGTATTAGTTAATATATGTGTTGAAGATGTTGAGGGATTATGGGATAAGTGCAGAGGTTTTAAGGTCAGACTTTCTTTGAACAAGCAAACACTGAGATTAAAAATTTTACCCATCAATTTCCCAATGTGCATAACTGATTTGAATAATGTCCGATCAACTGGAACTGAAATACAATAATCACCAATCTAGAATATTAGTTCTAACCAAAGAGCTTGTTTCAGTTCTAAAATCTGATTGGCTGATTCACATTCAGAGCTGCCACAACATACTCAATATTATGTCCACAAATATCTCTTTTATTAAAAATAAATGAATTATTTACTCAGTACTAAGGTATTTATCACAGTGTATTTTGTCAGCGTTTATGAAAGCAATCAGCCACTGGAAGCAACACCCCTGAAGGCAACACACCTTAACCACGGGAACATCACCGTAAAAAAATCGCCTCTCGTGGCTTACTGCTTTAATTCCTCCCTCTACACTCCATACAAAGAGCTCCCCAGGACTCGAAAAACACTTGTACAGCAACCAGACTGTCCATTGTTTCTCACACAAGTTGATCAATATGAATAACTTTGCTCTGATGCATGTAGCCATTATGCAAAAATGGGTGTATGGCAGGGGTGGAGGACTTGACCTTATAGCCTGACCAACAAAAGCATTATTTTAGGACCAAGTGCTGCACCAGTGTGATCCAGCTGCTCGAGGGGAGCAAAGAAAGACTGCTTTGTGTGGAGTCATGGGAGGACAGGGAGCACCGCAACAGAAGACTATTATAGATTCAGAGGGCAGACTGGGAGAGCACATCAAATAGGGTCAGTAATACACTACAACCCTGGCAGTACTGCCATGATAAGTATTTGCACTACTTCCATCACAGCTCTCCACACTTAAAATAAAGATTATGAATGCTTATAAAAGCTTATTAAAACTAAGTGAGCAAGAGCAATATTTGCCACAGTAATGTAATGTCTTATTACTGTCTAAAAGCATTCATATTTCCCTGAGAAACTTTCACTACATCCACCAACTACTAACCACGATTTCCCAAAAAACATTCCCTTTTCTGTTTTACCATTTAAGATGTGCCTTAATGTTTAGAAGCCTTACCAGCATAAGGTGTCTCATGCAGCATGCAGCAAGCAGACGAGGAGTTAACTGGAAAACAACATGGATTTAACATGCAGAACATGCACAGACCACACAGAATGAACATCATACATGCCATGCCCTGCTTGGTTACTGAGGAGAACTGTGCATTTCTGCAGCATACAGGCAGATGCAGGGACATCGCCCTCTCCAGCCCTCAAACTACCCTGTACAATGAACAGTGTTTCTTCAGTAACGTGAATATGTAACGGACTGAAACGTGATGGGCTTCTAAGCATAGCAGGCAGCTGTTTGTGAGAACCTGTGAATAGCTTTAGAAGCAAATAAGCCAGTGAGGAAAATGAGACAAAAGAAAAACAAATGTAAACCTTCTCAGTGCAAGTGTCTTCCTGCTGTATCATGGTCTGGTGAGGAGGCCAAATCAGCTTGAATACACAACCACGAGTGATTACCAGCATGACAGGAATATTGGTCACTTTTGAATACTACACCAGACTAGGCCTTGTTCTAGACTGCATCTTAGTGTTCATTTTAAATTTTTTTTGAGAGGGACTGACACACATAAGGTATCAAGGTATGACATCATTCAGCATCAGTGCTTTAACAAAGATACACTGATAAAATGTGCATTGCAAATTTTGTTATTTTTTAAGCTTCACTATCTACGGTCATATGTATAATGCTAATAAATGCATTGTGAATAATGGTAATAAAAGCAAGTACTATTGAACATCAATTGCATTATCACTAGTGCACTACAAGAAAACACTGCTGAACTGGTCTAAAACATTAATCTGAGAAACTGAGAAAAAAATTAATAATTCAGCTGTAATTGATAATAAATATTTATTATTTTTAATGATGTATTTAATAATTAATTGTGTGACCAAATGCTTCAAGAAATGCAAAAACAATCTAGGCCAGTGAAAATAATTAAAATTTCTGTTTATATTTAAAAAAAGTTTTAGAAAGTAAGGTCTTTAAGTGCTTAGTGCACTTATTTAGAACATTTATTTGAGCTCATTATCACATCATCAATTGGTACCAAAGTCCTAAGCCCTAAAATCAAATCACAAAAGATATTTATGACCTAGAATTTAAGCTGTGCTCTTGAGTGCTCAGAAACAGAACCACATGGCATAACACACATACACTGAAAACATGGGCTTATGTCTTTGGTTGATGGTGCCATGCCCCATTTTTCTTTTTTAACATAGATACCATCACAGACAGTTAATAGTTAAGTAGGCCAGTGAGGACAACATGTGGATATCCTCTGGCTTGTAGAGTATTCAGCGATTCCACATCGAAGAGGGAGCTGTTTTTGAGTGAGGAGAGTTAAAGGCAAAGAGAGGATAGAGGTCGATACTTACTTTTTCCTCTCTTTATCCCTCTTGAGTGTGGTGGAGCCCCCTGCTTGCTGGGCCTGAGACTGCAGTAGCTCAGCTGCCGTCTTCTTCTGCTTGAAAATGTTCTGTTCATCATCAAGAGCTTTCTTCTTATCCTCCAGCTTCTTTTTCTCATCCTGGTGCAGCTTCTTTAGACGGTCAAACTTTTCATGCAGCTACATATGAAGACCACAGCGTCAGTGTGTGAATACTGGAAACTTTTCAGGCCAGATTCAAATAAGGTGGCTTCCTCAGTCAGAAAACAGATGTCAGCCTACTGTCCAACACTATTTGACTAAGCAGTTCACATTCACTTTTAAACTGTTACTATTTTTGAAAATGAGGTTCTAGCAAAAGAATTTAAACAAACCATGTCAGATGGTTTTACTCTAAGAGCATAAACAAAGGGAAGTGTGCACCATCCCAAAACCATAAAACACACTAACCTCCTTCTCTGCCTCTTTCAGCTCAGCTTCTTTCTCCTTCACTCTTTGGACAAACATCTGCCTCATCTCCTCTTCCTTCTTCTGCAGCTCACCCATAAACTCATTCCTCTTGGCCTCATACGTCTCCTGCAGACTGAAGTATACAAAGAAATACTCAAGTGAATGTAGGTATAACTAATAAAAGAATTCATTAAAAGTAATTTTTTGGCATCTGCATTTATCCCTGTTTTGTCCCAAAACTGTATAAACAAACAAAAGCAGTTAAATAACATGTGAATATTTTTTTGTTCACTGGGAAATAAATAAGATTCCGGTATACTTGACATTTGGACTTAGACACATGAAATTTGAGAGTTTTTGAAAAACATTTATTACCACTAGCAGAACAAGACAAAGCCAGCACTGAACTTGTCCTGTGCTTACTGTATGTACAGTTGAATTAAAAAGTTTCTAAACTTTTGGAACTACCTGGACTTCTGAATGAAAATATTAAATTATTTTTATAATAATTTTCATGTCATAACAATAAACAAAGAGGCTAACACAGCATTTACTGTCACTCCTAAATAAACAGAAGGCTCTTTTTTAACATAATAAACAAAAATATTTTTGCATGAGTCATTATACTAACAATACATATTATACTAATCAAAGCATAATTTACTTCACTTTACTTCAGATTACTGGACATTTAACCTTATCTCAAAAATTGTGTATGTAGGAATAAATATCTGCAGATAAGGTAGTTGTTTTTTACCTATTACAAGAGGGACCTTCCAGAAGAACATGCATACAAAAACATTTCTAAAACAAATAGAGGACAATTCACAAACAAGGGTTCATTTGGTCTTGGAGGTAGTGAGTCAATCTCACCAGCTGCTAAGTTTGTTTTTGTTTATGACGAGATAAAAAAAGAAAACATTCTATTAAATGATCAACCAATACAAAGACATGAGTTCAGCAGACACACATAAAAGTTAGTGTGGTGATATACCCGCTGATATAGAGCTGGAATATGTGGGGAAAAAATGTCCAGTATACTGGACGTTCAGTGGTTATGACTGTTGTTACATCCAGTACGTTTGTGAAAATCCACACCAGAGTTTTTGTGACATTGAATCATTTTCATTTGGTTTGGCTGGTTTCACACTGCAACATATAGAATGCACCAAACTATACACATCAGTGTTCTTGATAGGTCAGGATTTTGGTGGGGATACTGGCGCTCTGTTACTATTTGCCTCCATTACTTACCAACCTATTTTTTGTTATTACTTATTCATTAATTAGTCACAGTATAAAATCAAGATTTATTCCTCAAATATATTCTTGATAAAATGCATAATCCTACCCATTAGGATGCATGAAGGATGCTGATGACGGATCTAACTTACCAAAAATACAATCTGTGATCAACGTGACGAAGTCTAATTGCTATTAACTTATCTGCCATTATTAACAGCAGCTCGTGCTTCTAGAATGATGCGAGCATCTGTAAAAAGTCAAACATTAAAACTGGTAGATTAAGCAGACAGTAACATGCTGCTAGAGGAGAACAACATGCTCTGATCTTGAATTCCCTCTTTTGGCGTAGATCACTGTAAAAATGTTTTTCCAGCAATAGTGAACTGACACAAGGTTCATTTGGAACCAGACTGAGACCTGCAATTTCTGTCAGATCAAGGTTCTGTTATTTAGTTATTTATACACTGCTTACATCTGTCAAAATGGACCAAAGTAAAGAAAAAGTTTGATTAGTCCTGTTGTAAAAAATATTGTAAATATAGTAGACTCTTTTCTCACCTGAAAGGTTTGCTGTCAGGGTCTGTGTCTTTGAAGCCCATCTCCTCTAGTTTGCAGCGGCGGTAGAGCTCATAGTGGCGTGTGTGGGTTTGCTCCCTCAGATCCTCCATGTTCACCCGGATCAGCATCTCCCTCAGCTTCACAAAATCACAGTGGTTCTCATTCTCCACTAAAAAAGAATGCAACTTTTACACAGATGCCATGGACCAGCAAACTGGTTAAACCCCACTTTTTAATAGACATTTTAATCATGTTAGGCTGAACAAAAAAAAAAAAATGATTTCCCTTTTTACAATTACATCATTTTCTGGATTTCCTTTTAATTATCGTTCCTTATATTATCCTTTTAACTTAATGTTTTGTCCAGCAGATGGTGCTCCAAAAGCTATACTATTGGGGAAAAGAAGCCATTTTCTTGCATTTGCTGATACATTAATTCCACAACAGTGGTTCCAAAACTCTGGGACGTGTAACCAAAGGAGTATGTCAAAAAATTCTGACATATATCTTCATTTAATTAGCCTGGCACACAGTTACACAGGTACTTTCCTGATACAAGCGATTGAAACAGTTTTCAGCACAGAGTAAACTCATGCTCTGATAGTTCGATATTGTAAAAGGTTGTATTAAACACGTAAGTGTTTGAGTCTGGCCCCTTCTGAGCCCCATGCGTTCAGGAGAAACTAACAAAAGTAGTCAATACAGTTTATCGTGCGCTGCTGTGTGCACGAATGAAGTGAGTATCCCTTAGTAACTGTTGTTAAGATTTGCATGATGCTTGTTAGTTGTGTACCTGTATGATTACAAATCAAAAATGTGCAGTCATCTGCCTCCCTATGTTAAGAATTGTTTCTGCACTACTGTGTTCATTTAAAGATAAACATTAACAAGAATGTCAGTTGTACAACATCAGAAAAAAAGATAAACATACCCTCAAAGGCACAGTGGTCTTAAGGCTCAACTTTGTATCCTGAATGAGACTTTGAGGTACACTATATTCACTTTTCCAGTGATAAGAGACGTTTTTGTACCTTTTCATAACACAATGCATATGCTTACATAATATATAATTATACAATTATAATAGCAATATATAAAATCTAAATGTCTTACATAGTCATCATGGCAATATATGTGAGTATATTTGTATACGGAAAGAGAGTTCAGACGTTTAATGTCTGAGAGGGTACAGGAATGTAAACCACTGTTTGGAAACCACTGCTCTACAAGGACAAAAATATGATAGGCATCTTTAAGACATCCGTCATATTTAGTAAAAGTAAACTTGCTCTTTGTTTTATTACAGTCCTATATTCATTTCCCTTGATAGTAGATAAGGTTTTATAGATGGCCTGCATATTCAGACTATACCTATGATTCACTCCATGACATTAACATAACACAAAAGTATTATCACACTGTATTCTCTTATGCTCTTACTCTCTTTACATATAGTGCACCCAGAAGCTTACAGCCAAAATAAAGCCTTTCTACTGCATATCCACCCCATATATATTTACTGAGATAAAAAAAACAAGTTTTTTTCTGATCAAATACTTCACATAATCAGAATTAATACTCCATGTTATCAGAATTAGCTTCAATACTTTTGGCTCACTGCTGTCTTTATATATGTAGCACCTATTCAAGCTAAATAAATTGACATCTTATGCAGCAGAAGTCAAATAAAAATAAACACACGTCAAAATAACTGTATTTTCTTTGCTAGGTCAACCTCAAAATAAACTGAATTAAGCACTGGCCCACGTGCACTGCTCCGTGGCCTCATGTATGCAGGCTGGCAGAGAGCATAGTGACTGAGAGAGAGAGAGAGAGAGAGAGAGAGAGAGAGAGAGAGAGAG
>JAILXH010137543.1:21944-33368 GCA_023558415.1 Piaractus mesopotamicus
GACTCCATACAGAAATGACCCCGGTCGCCCAGCCGGGAATCGAACCGAACCGCTGAGGCGACAGCGCTACCCACTGCGCCACCGTGCCGCCCTAATTCACAGTACATAACTCCAAATCCTTGAAATATTAAATAAAAAATTTAAAACAGATTTTTGTGTGTATAGTTCATAAGCTCTACAAGTAAATAACATAAATAACAAAATAAATAAATAACATAAATTATTAATATAACACGATTCCAAACTTTTGAGCAGTAGTGTATAAGCATAAAAGCAAAAAAACTACTGTAATTTCTCTCAATCTGACACCTCTTCCTCACCTTTCCAGGTCAGTCATTCTGTGAACAGCTTGAGAAAGTCAGAGAATATATGGCCAAGCAGAGATAAAAATAGATGCAGAAATTCACTCCTGCTGCCTTTTATGCCTCGCATAACCCTGGGGCTACAAAATCAGCCTGATTCCCAATCAGGCGTGGAAATCTAGCATTTCATTTACGTTAATATAACTCAACAGTCCCTTTTAAGTTGTAACCCAAAAGTGAGTGGACTGAGGCAGTTGCTTCAAGGATACATATATTGTATAACTGTTATAGAATATACGCATGTAAGTGCATAAGACTACAATTGGTGGTAATTTTCACTGATAAATTTTATTTATTTTTAATCATTTTGGGTTCAAATGATCAAATACTGAATAAACAAACGGATGGTTTAGTCTGTAAAACTAAATAAATGGTTGCAAGTTCACAGTTCAGTAAGACATAATGCATAGCAGGCTGCAGACTGATAGCAGAAGGTACTTATTTCAAGCGTGTAGGATGAAATACTACAGTAAAGCGAGCGCAAAATAAGAGCGTTACTGCTAGGGGTTAATCGAACATTCAGCCTCCACTCATGGCTCACACACTGTGTGCTCCAATCTCACACTAAGTCTTCCACCCACACTGCTCACTGGTGCTATTCCAAGCAACCTGGACTCTACTAGCGAGTTCTCACTACTTCCCGAAAATAACATCCATTCTGAGCAGTACAAGCAATAGTGTACATACACTTTAACATTCTGCCTGACAGCAGACACAGTTGCTATTCTAATATAATACACATAGGTACCAGTATGTACTTCACGAGCAGCAGCCCGAATACATGCTCATCTTAATCAGTTTGCAGTATGCTTGTGTGCACAGCAATGTTTGGCTGACACGTTTAGACCAATCTGCTGGCAGATCCCCTCTCTGCAGAATTTTGTTTGTTTAGTCGTTTAATAGCTTTAAAATAAATGTTGTTCTACGTCAGTACGAAAAAAAGATACAATAAATCTGTGACTTGAATGACTGTGCTGTAATGTTTAAAGAAGAAGCTCCTTCACAATCTTAAAGCACAGACTGGGTTTGCCGTGTGCTGTCAGACTGGTTTGACAGTTAAATGAACTAAACTCAGTTCTGTTACAGTGAACCTGAAATTGAACTAGCTGCAACAGACCTCAGTTCTCCTTCTGGTCCCATTTAGCATGATGCGATCTGAAACCAGCTGATGTACAAACCACAACTAATTAAGGACTCAGACCCCACCTGGGTAAAGCCAAATTATGGACAGCATGGTTCAAGTTCCTCATATAATAGAGTCACATTCAAATTCATTACTCAAATCCAGCACCAAGCTCTAAAAAAGCATTTAATATATAACACTGATCATTAAATATTTTTTATCTAAATGATTTTTTATTAAACTATGTATTAATTATATTGTATATTATAAAAACAGAAAGCACCGATCTGTAAACAAAAGGCTTAGTTGTCACTTTGCGAAAAACCTAGAAACAACATTTCTCAATGCATAATTGCAAGGAATCTAGGGATATTATAATCTACAGTTCATAACATTATTAACAGATTCAAAGAATACAGAGAAATCTCTCTGTGTAAAGGGCAAGGCCAAAAGCCAATCTTGAATGCCCATGACCTGCGACCCCTTAGACGGCACTGCATTAAAAACTGACATGCTCATATAAGCACATGGACTCGGGAATACTTTGGAAAACCCTTGCCAGAAAACACAGTTTGCCACTGCATCTACAAATGCAAGTTCAGACTCTACTACACAAAGTGAAAGCCAAATATCAACAACATCTGGAAACACCACCAACTTCTCTGGGCTAAAGCTCCTCTACGATGAACTAACACAAATTGGTGTGCTGCGGCCTGACAAGTCAACCTGTTTTTTAAAATAATGTACGACTTGGTCTCTGGGCCAAAGAGCAAAAGACCTATCCCGAATCTTCCCAACGCAAAGTCTGTCAAGGTATGGGGATATGCTGGTGCCAGTGGCATGAGTAACTTCTGTGAAGGCACCATTAATGCTGATAGGTTCATATGCATTTTGGAGCAACACATGCTGCCATCTAGATAACTTAATTGTGTGTTTTTGTTTTTCCTGCTTGTTTAAGCAAGACAATATGACAGGCCACATTCTGCATGTGTTACTACGGTGCGGCTTCACGGTAACAGAATGTAGGTGCTAGACTGGCCTGCCTGCAATCCCGACCCATCTCCCATTGAAAATGGCTGGCGTATTATGAAGCACAATATACAATATACAATATGTTATATCAAAATGGGATAAAATTCCACTTACAAAAACTGGTGCCCTCAGTTCCCAAACAATTACTGATTAAAGGGAAATGTGATGCAACACGGTTGTAAACATGTTTGGAACATGTTGCTAACATCACATTTAGAATAACCGTAAGCCTAAAAACAACAAACTTACTGAGCTGAAACATTAAATATCTTGTCGTTGTTCTGTTGTCATGAAAACACATCAAAAAAGGATTTGCAACTCATTGCTGTCTGTTTGAACTTTCCTACTGTCTCAACTTGGAAATGGATTTTTTAGAATTGTATTTATTGTCACTGTTTCATAAAAGCAATAAGCCATCCGAGTCTGCGTTACAGTCATTTCAATTTGGGTAGAGAGTTTAACTCTTTGTTACGTGTGTGCATTCATAGCATTAGCAGCCATTGTCCTGAGTAGTTGGTTTTTTCCGTTTAAGTACTGGAAGATTGTGGCTGTGTATATACGATACACCTTAAGGTTCTTTAACCATAAACCAATATGCAAAGGCAATCAGACAAATTCATGAGGTAGTCTGAGTTTGATTTCTTTCACACTGTTGGCCTAACTTGATGTGCTCACATATACACAGAAAACCATGACTCAGAGGTCTGAGATCACTTGAAATGATCCAGGTGTGAAAATGCTTCAACACATTCACAAAAATCTCTGGACAGCTCCTACGAACAGTATGGTTGTTTGCATTGTATGCCATAGATTTGCGTCATCCAGCCTGCATAGCCTCGAGCATTCGGTATTCAATTCACAAGAAACTGATGAGAAAATAACAAATTCAACCTCAGTTGCAGCCCAATTGGACACCTTAATACCAGCACAATCCCATTAACAGAATTGGGCACAGAACTAACAGTGAACCGTACTGATGTGAACCGTGCACTAACCTTGCTGTCCAATTTCTTCATGGTCACCAAGTCCAGGGACTTTAAGGAGTGTCCAGTGGGGGAGATGAAGTACAGGCAGGCATGGATGCGTGAGTCATGATAGTTGTGGAGGGTGCGTTTGATTTTCAGCTCTTCCTGAAGGTAAGCTTCAAACTGAGTGTCGATGAACTCCACAATAGGTTTGTAACTGTAAACAGAACAAATGTGAAATAATGAAACAGAAAGTGGAGAAATAAATACAAAAGATATGAATGTGTGGACTAGAAGTCAACGCACAGCACAGCTAACAAATTACTGTTGCCATTTGGATGGAGCCACTTCAATAGCACCAGTCTGTTCTGGGTGATCCAGCTCTGTGATCTCATCCTAATACTGTTCCCACTGCTGGCTAAGGATAAAAACAGTCTGCCTGTTCACACTTTTACCCTTTTTATGTTGTAGCCCTGATTGAAATATACCTTGAACTAAAAGATGCAAGGAATTCCAAAGACCAAGAGGAGACATCAGCTGTGACCTGTGAAGGAACCCATAACTGCACACCCTTACCTTCAGGCACAACAAGCATTATGACATCATCCTTTCTCTGATGTTTCAGGAGAAATGTACACTAAGGTGTCACATGACAATGAACAAAGACTGAGACAATGGGAACTTTTCTTTATGTGAGTGTTACCTTACAGAAAAGCACCAAGCAACACATTTTCCCACAGACATCAGGCTTGCAAAGTACCATATAACCATGAAAAAATCCTCAGGGAGGGTCTGTCACAAACTACAATAGGCTTATAGTCACACTGTCCACAACAGAAAACGAAAAGGTTCAGATGAACCTTTTCCTCAAATGCTCTTTAGCAGGGGTCAACACTGCCTACTGCCCAGAGCCCCTGGCTACATTTCACTTTTTGGCCACTAAAAACTCAACTACTTTTTCACCCTTCCATGCAAGACTCAGAAACTGTTTGGTTGGATCCTGAACTTCTAGCATCAAATCAGATTTGTCAGAATCCACCAAATGTAATGTTAACTTTAACACCACATAAGTTAACATGATGGCAAGAGCAAACTTTTTTCTAGTATTTCAAGCATTTCTTCATAGTTAAAATATAGCTGTAGTGCTAGTTGTAATGCTGACATTTAAAAAGCAATCACATAATAATGACGGCTATGAAAGAAAAAAACAAATGAGAAAGTTCACAGTCAAGTGGAAAACGGAATTGTGGCTAAAGTATGATATTGAGAAGGATGTTCTGCTGACACAAGTTCACCACAAATTCATTCTTTACTGGGAGTAAATCTTTTAGAAGACACAACTCTCAACACATATTCTCAATTATTCACTTTAATCCAAAACATCTCGTAGACTGCAGAAATGTAATTAAGCTAGTTCTTACCTGTCCTCTTTGTTGATCTGGTCTCCAAAGCCGACTGTGTTCACAATGGTGAGCTTGAGGCGCACGTTGCTCTCCTGCAGCTCGTACGTGTTGGACTTCAGCTGCACTCCAGGCTGGTTGTGCTGGGTTGGTTCACCCTCAAACTTGGTGTTAAACAGAGTGTCCATAAGAGTGGACTTCCCCAACCCTGTCTCTCCTACACCCAAAAAAAATTATATATGAAGTATATGGCTTTGATTTTATCTGAACCTTTAGTAGGGCATCTGATACATCAGTGCATTTCAATTCACTGGAACGAAACAAACTAAAAGCATTATTGCTTCACAGTCCCTTACTTAAGTTATTTCAACATATTGATATTTTCTCAAACACGCTTTTATTACTCAGTTTTCCTATTAGACTGTAAAGCACTTTGAGCTGCTCTGTGTATGAAAAGTACTCTGTAAATAAAGTGTAGTATTTTTATTAAAATAGTAACATCACTCAGTTTATCATTATGCCTCTGTCGCTATTAAGTACAAGCATAAACAAATCCATACAGTCAAAGCTTTTTCAGTCAGCCTATGGCTTTAATTCCTGCACTCCTGACAGCCACGAGAGAAGTGAAAAGGCTTATCATGCTACGCCACCAGAATGTTAATTATATACATGGCTCTCATTGGCCACTTCTTCATATATTTAGCTTGCAGAGCGCCTTCCCATGGGCCCCTCAGCTGCCGGCACAAGAGAAAAGCTTCTTCCACTCAGCGTAAAATAGGAAGTTTTCTTTCAAATCTACAGCTGCTGTCCAAACGGTGACATTGTATTGCTGCTGTTGGGGTTAAAACACGATCTGAAAGCTCAGTGCCTGGATTAAATTGGTATCGTCAGGAGACCGATTAGAAAATGGCAGCTGAGGCCTGACTCATCGATCATCGGACCCATACTGACAAACCAACGGAGTAGAAGCTGTGTGCTCACTGATTCACAAGCCTTTCCTCTTCTCTTCGTAATCAGAGTGTGACAGACAAAGCATTTCTGTTCACACAGGATGCGGTTTGCAGAATACACAAATGTAAATGTAGAGAAAGACGAGACAGCTCTGTTTCAAGGTGGCTTTTCCTCTCCTAATTCCCAAGAACTCCTAAGAGTCTTCTGTGATCCTCTCCTCTGAAGGATTTGGCAGTGGGGGACACTGCTATTGGCTGAACCCCAAAGCTGCACAAAGAACTCCTCTAAACATCAGTGGGGATCAACATCCCCTTACAAACTGTCCAAAATTACAAGTTATAACGGACAAATTACAGCCCTAATGAAACCACAGACATGAGGTCTCAGATTTCTGCTGTGTTTACTCGTGGTGCTGGCACATAGCCTTTCAGTTTCAAATTTTATTTTCAGCTTCTAATGGTTTATGGGCTCTGCTTATTATCTCACATTGATAATAGCATGATAACAGAGGCTGTTTTACACCGGTTTACATTTTGCGATTTATTTGTTAAAAGAAAATGCTGCCATCAGATTTTTGAGGTTAAAATTGGGGAGTGGAGCTAGAGGACTTTTCCTGTCTTCTGTAGAGGGAAAACATCTGCCATCAGATATCTGCGGCCACTCTGAAGACTCTTCAAACAAAACAAACACTAGCTATGGCTAGAGGCTAGGGCTACACAATATATTGCATGTTCATCAACATTGCAATACTGGAGTCTACAATAAAGATATCACATTAGCAAAATTACCTCACTTTAACAACAGAATGTTTAACACATCATCCACTGAGGAGAAAATACCTTGTGCAAAAGACAAGCCCTCATCAGCATCCAACATTGTAAGAGTTAGTGTACCAGCCTTTGTTAACTTTACTCATCTAACACAAAAACTACAGCTTTTGCTCAGCTATTTTTGAACAATAACATGTATTCCACTACTTTTTTTTTGTGCATACATTTTTGTGCTCTGATATTTTTACCCTCTTATCACCTAAAAGACTAAGGCCTGAGTAAATTCCCTTTTATCCTTTCCTGTGGTTAACTGGGTTTCTGGGGGGTCTGGCCTGCTACCGCTGCTGAAAAAATCCTAGGGGAAACACTGCTTGCACATACTAATCAGTGTGAAAATGAGTAAAACTTACTATGGCAAGTTTACTTCATGGTGCCAGATCACATTGAGTAGTTTTTTTCCCAGCAACTGCCACAAAGAATGTGAACCGAATGAATTCACACTATTCTCTGTCCCACATATCAAACTAGAAGGTTGTGTTTATAGTCATATGAGTATATCTCTGGAATGCAGACTGCTAATTTCAGGTCAGCCACACCAAATTCATTTACTGGTCTATGATGTAATGTTCATAAGAATCAATACAATAGTGTTCAAAACCTGTCACAAAAAATATCAGTGTCCACTGTTAAAAAAGCAGTAGAAATAATATGATAATTTTGTTTTTATCTAAGTTGTAAGTAAAGCCTGAACAGCTCTATACCATAAAATACAGCAAGTGGACTTGACCAGCCAACCCATATACAGTAAGTGGGTCAAAGGAGGGGATCAGTATGCATTCTGAAGTGAATAGTTAGAGATTTTTGCCCGAGGGAGTGGAAGGGAGCTCCCACATGACACACTCACCGACACAGAGGATGTTGAAGCAGAAGCCATGGTTAACAGACTTGTTGACCAGCTGGTCCGGCATACTGTCAAAGCCAACATGGCCAGAGAGTGGGACAGCACGTACACCCTCTCCCTGAAAACCAATGACCAGAACAATATTTATTAAGGATATTTGATTATAGCATTTATATTTTCTTTAGTAATCCTTAGCAATATGACAGCATGAGCAAGCAAGTGAAACATATTGGGTCAAGTCTGAAAAAATTTATTCTCTACTGGTTGTAAGTTATTAGGACTCAAATTGTATGGGGACATTTGTGTAACATATCATGTGCTAACATAACTTACATGATCTATTACAGTGTAATTATGGGGAACACAAAACTTCATGATTTTACTTTTTTTGGTCATGTTCTTTTCCTCCTACGTTCAGTGGCTGGTGAAAAACTAAGAGAGGTGCAGATCAGGTAGTGAATTGTACACTTCCTCTTTCCTGTCTAACTGCAACCGTTTAAAACCGCATTTTACAGATGACACACTGTCTACTGCAACTGCACAGTTAATGCTTTCACTAAACTAGCAATGCTTACGCCTATGATGAAACGTTTTTGCAAATTAAACAAGAACTGATGAAATACAGAACAGCTTTACAAACTACGTCTAGTGTATTTTAGGTCTGCTCTTGACCAGGCTGTATTTCAGCATTTTCTGTCACTGTTCGGGCAGGCCTGCCACCTGGCCTTCTCAAACCCTAACAGGAAATGCTGTAGCCACCAGCTGCCCAATGAGAGGGCGGCTGTGAATGTGTGATCTATACGATAGCTAAGGACAACATGCCTGTCATATCAATACCACAATGCAATACCACAGAAAACACATTCAATATATAGTCACTCACTTCAAAAATATGACACTCACATCACAAACTTTCAGTCAGAACCAGGACGCACACTTAATGTAAACTGTGCCCCTTAAGTTTACATTAAACCAAACTTTTGGAAAGAAAATAGCAGTGTTCTCTCTGGATTTGGCTCATGTTTAACAGCTGGCAAAACAGTGTTCTGTGCACACCGATTGCTACATTTTCTTGTTTAGAAGATTCAATGCATCATCACATGGCTTATACAGTAATATGTTAATGCTAATATACTACATAAGTACTACCACTTGCTCAATAAAAGGTGCCAAAACTGTATTTAGGATTTCATTTTCATTGAAGTCTTCTAAAACAGTAGATCGGTACAGACATCTGGTTATAATGTTTGCTTTAGGCTGACAACAAACAACCAAGAACAAAACATCTTATTGACAGAACCAACACTCCACCATCTGCTCCACATGTGCAACACGGGAAAAGCACAGCTGAATGGAGACCAATGGGAAAGTCTATGGTATCAATTAATAGCACTCTTTTTCATTCTCCATGTATGGAAAACACCGTAGTGTGCCAGTGAGAGAATGTATACATTTAGAGCGAAGGGAAAATGAGAGAACCCTCTTCTGCCGTCTGGCAAATGAGTATAAAGCAGTGTTCACATTTCGACAGCACAATTTAGACTACGTTTGAAAGATTATGAGGAAAAGATCTTTATTTTTCTCTTTCAATCACTCTCTACGGCAAATGCTTCGTAGTAGACAACGCCCATTGAGCTAGTGGGACACAGGATGGTCAAACAATAAAATAACGGTGCCAGGCGAGCACGACATGGGTGGTTCTTCCTTTACATGTCGGTGGAGGACACCATTTAAGAATACACACATATGCAGGATATGAGAGAATTCATGTTTCAGCGACTGAAATTTCTAGGCCTGAACTGGGTTTGCAAGTGGAAACGTTACATTAGTCACTTCGAGCCGGCGGACATCAAAATAGACAGGCTCCGGAACCATCAACATGTGAGGAGAGCGGCAGTCCAACCCGAAAAACATCAGACTGTACGGAGCTAAAATACAAAGCGAATCGTATCTATAATCCGTGTATGTCTGTGTAGTATAATCTACTGTCTGTTTTACTGTTAAATTGATCAGTAATGCGCATCTACACCGCGCTGCAGCCAGTCTAACTAACCTACATTCTGTTTAACGTGCATGAATGGAAACTGAAAAAACGCTGACTTGTTACCTCAAATAGGCCGCAGTGTTGCGAAGCTATTGTTCGCTGTGCTAATAAGCGTTTACTGTAGACATTTATAGCGATTTGTATGTTTAAGACTAAGAGCTGACTTACCGCTTGCCTCGCGATCTCAGTGGCCGCCATGGTTCGCCTCTCTGGCTGAAAACGCTCGAAGAGGAAACGGCCGAGCTCACACAGCAGAGAGGCAGCGGGAAAGAGGAGCTCAACACGGGGGTGTTTTACTAAAATTCAACATCGACACGTTCCTACACCGAGTTCTACATTTAAAATTCACTTTCAATAATGTTTTTTATAGCAGTTATAAGTAGCTCATGAATAAATAATTCCAGAAAAAAACATCTAATCTCTAAGAAATGCTGAGTTTCTCTGTACACTCTTGTGTACTCCCCCATCACTCTTAAAATGGTTCACTCTCCGTTAAAAAAAAACGACGTTAATGAGCGTTTTAGGTTTAGAGAACATTTGAAGCGATACGGTAACAGTTAAATTGGATGAGTGAGTGAAATGTGGCTCTATCTGGAAATAAATCGCCAGAGATTGTAGGCTATTCATTATTTACATATAATTTCTCAGTGTCTGAGTGATAGTAGTGCCAGTGTGGTTTGGGTTAAAGGGGAACTCCACCATTTTTTAAAAAATTTCTACCGAATTAAATGGTTAAGATGTAAACAAAATCATTCAGAGAGGTTTAGTGATGTCTGAGACATTGCTTTACAGTAGTTTTGTGATAAAGTTTTGGTTTAAAACGTATATTAATCAGTTTATTTTAATCCATTTATGGTGGAGGGATAAAATAAGGATGTTCAAAATAGTCCCCAAAGAAAGCTTTTTCAGGTTTACCCCTATTTTATCATCATCAACATAATATATAAAAAACATAAGTAGGTTTACTGGTGGTTTTGGATAGTAAATAAAATGACTGTATTTGTGTTGGACTCCTGGTTCCTATGACCACCACTGTGATGAAAATCAGAGTCAGTAAGTTTCTCTACAAACGAACCATTTCACATCAAACCACTATGGATGACTTTGATTACATCTCAAACACTGAATTATGCAGAAATTTTGAAAAATCAGTGGAATTCCCCCTTAAGTACGGCCCAGTTGTGTTGGGAGTATCAGTACGGTGCCAAAAACAGTCATATTTGTATTTGAACTTAATAGATATGGCATTTGTTGAGCAAATAACTTTTGCCATGACAAGCCACATTATGTTTTTCCCAATGTGTTGCATTTTGAAAACAAACAGTAATTGTGCATTAAAATTAAAACATACCTTTTTACTTGCTATATATATATGTACACCGATCAGGCATAATATTATGTCCTTGTTTCTACGCTCATCGTTCATTTTATCAGCTCCACTTACTATATAGGTGCAGTTTGTAGATCTACAATTACAGACTGTAGTCCATCTGTTTCTCTGCACACTTTGTTAGCCCCCTTTTACCCTGTTCTTCTGTGGTCAGGACCCCCCATGGACCCTCACAGAGCAGGTACTATTTGGGTGATGGATCATTCTCAGCACTGCAGTAACACTGATATGGTGGTGGTGTGTTAGTATGTATTGCGCTGGTCTGAGTGGATCAGACACAGCAGTGCTGCTGGAGTTTTTAAACACCTCAGTGTCACTGCTGCACTGAGGATAGTCCACCAACCAAAAATATATAGCCAAAAAAAAATACAGCGTCCTGTGGGCAGCGTCCTGTGACCACTGATGAAGGTATAGAGGATGACCAACACAAACTGTGCAGCAGCAGATGAGCTATCGTCTCTGACTTTACATCTACAAGGTGGACTG
>JAILXH010137544.1:2215-16781 GCA_023558415.1 Piaractus mesopotamicus
GTCCCAGACCCAGACAGTGTGAATAATGAAATTCTGGAGGAGGTTCGTCTGGACGGACACACGTAGAACAGGGTGGTTTGGACACACTTTTCCCTGCGCCGTAAGCGAGGCGAGGGCCGTATGGCTGATTCAACCCGGCCCCTCTCAAATCCCTCCAATCTCTCTACAACCGCTGTATCAACACAGATACCCGCTACTCAAACACCAGGGGCTGGAAGAGTGAGAATGAAATTAGGCCGAGCTCAAACACTGGCGGCGAAAAATGAAATCCATATGAAACTGAACCAGCCGTCCAAACCTGAGAACCTCGCCCGCTCACACTGCCCCAAATACATGGAAGCTGGAGATGTGTTATGGAGGGTTTCTGAGTCTGTTACTAACAGTGTTTCTTAAACCGTGGGTCGCTACTGAATTTGGGTCCCAAAGGAGGTTGTGCCGATCGTCACATGATGAGGAATGTGTGTCCGAGTAGAGACTTTCACTTAGAGTCTGAAACGCACAGATCATTTCCACCAGCTGGAGGAAAAAAAATATTCTCTTTCTGGCAACAGAATATTGACATGGAAATAATGATTTATTTTCTTAAAATATTGACTTTGTTAATGAAGTGGCAGTCGTGGGCTGGAGGTTAGGGAACCAGCCCTGTGACCAGAAGGCCGCCGGTTCAATCCCCTGAGCCGACAGTATGTGACTGAAGTGCCCTTGAGCAAGACACCACTGCTCCCCAGGCGCTGTGGATGGGGCTGCTCACCGCTCCAGGCAAGTGTGCTGCCCCCTAGTGTGTGTGTGTGCTCACTAGTGTGTATGTGGTGTTTCACTGCATGGATGGTCAAAATGCGGAGGTGAAATTTCCCCATTGTGGGACTAATAAGGGTCATCTGATCTAAAAAGAATGACTTATTTTCTTAAAATATTGATTTTATGTATAAAAAGTGACTTATTTTCTCAGAATTTTAACATATAATGACTTATTTATAATTAAAGTGATGTAGTACCTTAAAAATAATTATGTACTTTCTCTAAATTTTGATATTGTATCTCAACATAACACATTTTCTCAAAATTATGACTCAGTATTTCAAAATAGTAACTTATTTTCTAAAACATTGATTTATTATCTTAACATAAAGACATAAGTAATTACTTGGTAGGCCAATAATGACTTATCATCTCAAACTATTTACTTACTATCTTGAAATAATGACTTATTTTCTCAAAAATTTTCCACAGAATGTCAAAATAATTGACTAGTTTTCTCAAAATATTTACTCAGTATAATGATAGAATGACTTTCTCTTGACATAATTACTTAGTATCTCCGTATAATTGCTTAGTATCTTGAAATAATGACTTTTTTAAAATATTGAAGATAAAGACTTATTTTCTCAAAGTAATTACTTATTTAGTCAGTAATGACTTACTGTCTCAAAATATTTACTTACTACTACTAAAATATTCTTCTCATTTTCCTATATAATCTCAAAATAATTACTTATTTTCTTGAAATAGTGTTGTAGCATGTCGAAATAATAATTATTTTCTTAAAATATTGACATAGCATCTTGAGATGATTATTTATTTTTCATTTTAAATATACTTAAAATTTCAAGAAAAAAGTCTAGATGACGGTATTGTTGACTTAGCATCTGTATATAATTTATTAGTATATCGAAATACTGGCTTGTTTTTTCAAAATATTGACTTAGTATCTCAAAATCGTGATTTCTGTACTCGTCAAAAGTATTTATTAATTTTGAGAGACTGTGTCTAAAAAGAATGACTTATTTTCTTGGAATTTTAACATACTTATTTTCTAATGATATTGATGTAGTATCTTAAAATAAGTAACTACTTTTTATAATTATACAGAAGTAAGTGATAATACCAGTAAGTGTGGTTGGTGTAGTGTAGTGGGTAACACCTCTGCCTTCTATGGTGTAGACGATCCTCCACCTGGGTAAACGCCCTACACTATACGAATAAGAGTCCTTGGGCTAGACTCCTAACACTACCTTCACCTACCTGTGTAAAATGGTCAAAATTGTAAGTCACTCTGGATAAGAGCGCCTGCCAAATGCTGTAAATGTAAATAATTTTCTATCTTAATATAAAAAAATTAAAGATTATTTTTTTTCAAAATACTGACATACCATTTTAAAATGATGACTTATGTTCTTGTCAAAAGTAATGACGTATTTTGAGAGAAACGGTCAAAATTTCAAGAAAATAAGTCATTATTTCGAGGTGACATTAAATTAAAATAATGACTCTCTCAAAATTTGGACACGGTATCGGGGGGAAAAAAAAGACGTTTTCTCGAAATATTTGTTTAATATCTCAAAATAATCACAAATTCTTGATATAAAATAATTTGTTATTTCGACACAAGGCCATTAAAAAACATTTAGAGATGAAATCAATATTTCAAAAATAAGTTATTATTTTAAGATACTAAATCAACATTTTGACCTACTGCTGCCAGAAACAGAAAAAAAAAAAACAGCTGATTTTCTTTCTGTAACTGGCTGAAATGTGCTTCCATAGAAACTGGTGGACTGCAACAAACTAACTTTAGATATTTTCTTTGAAGCAAACGCGTCCCTTTTCTGAAAGGCCTTTATTAAGCTGTCTGAATCTATGCGCTTATGTAGAATATTCCACTGTCGTTTCTACAACAGAGGTGCATAAACCTAATAAATGTTCCCACCATTACACCTTTTAACCAATCAAAACATGAAACAGCAGGGCTGATATAACTGACAGGACAAGTATGAAGTAGAAACGGGAGGAAGAGCTGATGGAAACCACTCAGTTTCTGAAGTCAGTTGAGCTGTATATCTGTTTATTTACCCACCAATATCCTACCAACTCTTCAAATGCAACGCTGTGGTTTGTATGATTTGTCATCTGATTGATAAGCTATGCACTGTAACCATGATGAGCTCGTTTTTCTTACTATTTTCTCTTTCCTTACAAACACTGGGAGTAATATTTTTCTTCTTGGGTCCCATTTTGCCACCAGTTTTTCTCATTTTTCAAGAAATTTAAGAACCCCTTCTCTGGGTTATTATTGCTGAATTCCCAACACTTCAGAGCATTCCAAGCATTCTAACACCTGCTTTACCTCAGCTTGATACTAAGGGCCTTCATGCTATGAATCAAGACCGTTTGAGGAGGAAAACTGCCAAACTGCCTCTGTAGGTCTCCAGGTCCGGAATCTGCCATCAAAAAACAAGCTCTGGGTTTTTTTTCTCGTACTCTTTGAACAGCCTCAATAACCAAATTATGCACTCAAGTCCCACCAAGATTAGATAATGTAGCTTATTTGTCTCAGACTGCCCGTCCTCAACAAGAAACGCAGCAAGGAACGATAAAGTGAACCGAGCGGCTAGCGTTACAGGGCGCTAGGAGATGGAACTTGACAGAAGCAATTTTAAAAATGGAGTCATCCAACCATCGCAAAGTGCAGTCACTTCATTATGGATCTGTCGGGTCGAGAACTTCAAAGCGACTACCCAGACTGTTTGGTCTAAGAAGCTTGGCGCAGTGGCCAAAGAGCATGGCTTGTTAGCCAAGCCGCAGCCAGGCCAAATTCCTCAAAACATTATTAAACAGCGTCTGACGTTCCTCTCCCTCTCGCCCTCCCAACCCTTCCCTCTTGCTCTCAGGCTGGAGTCACAGCCAGCCCTCTCCGCAGGCAGCCCCTCCACAGGCTAAGCGCCGGCCATTTTGGATCAAAGCTCGCTGGCGCAATCCGCTGGCCAAATGCTGAGGCTTTCACAAGGCACGGGGTTCCAATCCAGTTCTCGGGGGCTTCAGAAAGTCCATATTTCGGTTGTCTTCCAGCTCCAGGCCCACCTTAGCCAGGTTATCAGCACTCCGCAGCCTTGACTGCCTGAGTCCACCACGGCTGGGTTGGGAATCTGGGCCTCTAGGTAACAGGCCAAAAAGGAGGAATGCTGGATGGACTGGAAGCAGTGCTGAGGTGTGGTCCACTAGTAGCTTCTGAGCAGCTGGCATGGGGGAACCTGCACAAACATTTTTGCTGCCCTTTTCATTGGCAGACTGTTTCTATATATAGTGGCCCTCGTCACTGATAGCAGCTATGCCTTGGCTCCACCAAATCCTTGAATTTCCTGCTTTTCATTTGCATTTACCACGCTTGCAGTGTTTCCACCACTTATTTGGACCGAAGAAGCTCATCAAATGAGTTACGAAACCAGGACCAGTGTTGAAAAGAAGCAGTTTCATCCCTCTCGATATAAATCTGAAATACAGATGATCAATGAAAACAGAAATGCCTTCACTGAGACACATAATTTATGCTGCCAAAATTGGTGCAATCACATCCTTAGAGAGCAGGATGTTCGTTTATTTGACCTTGAACTGTTTGTCTCCAGTTCTTCCCGAAATGTCGATATTATGTGACCATTAAGTGCTTTATTATTTTGTAAAGTACGCAAAATTAACATTAGTAAGTTATATAGGTAATGTTGTTATTAAGATATATACTAGCACGTCCCATTTTCCATCCACCTCAATCACAAATTTCCACTTGCACTCTTGTAGAAATCGCCATCTGTCACACTGATTTGCTACTACAGGAACCAAGATTCAAAAGGAAAACTCTCTAAAGCACGGGGAAGCAACACTGACAGGAACCAAGACTCAAAGGGAAAAACTCCATAGAACATGAGGAAGAAACACAGAGAGGAACCAAGATTTCATGAACTTAAAGGAACCTTCGCTTCGGACTTTCCATGAACTTGAAGTAAAAAAGTCCAGCCTAGATGGTTTGTAATCTTGGAATCTCCTGTCTAGACATTTCTTGAATGTGAAGGAACTTCCGTTCTAGATGTTTAAGAACTTGAAGGATTCTGTTCTAGATGTTTCATGAACTCGAAGAATGTTCACTCTGTGCTTTCCAAGAACTTAAAGCAACCTCTGCTCTAGATGTTTCATGAACTTAAAGCAACCTCTTCTCTAGACATTCATGAACTTGAAGAAACCTCTGCTCTAGACATTCATGAACATAAAGGAACCTAGACACTTTAGACTTTCCATAAACCTAAAGGAACCTCTGCTCTAGATGTTCCATGAACTTGAAGTAAAAAAGTCCAGCCTAGATGTTTTTTTAAACTTAAAGGAATCTCCGGTCTAGACATTTCATGAATGTGAAGGAACTTCACATTCAAGAACTCGAAGAATGTTCACTCTGTGTTTTTTTTAAGAACTTAAAGCAACCTCTGCTCTAGATGTTTCATGACCTTAAGGGAACCTCTTCTCTAGACATTCGTAAATGTAAAGGAACCTTCACTTCAGACTTTCCATGAACCTAAATGAATTTCTGCTCTAGATGTTCCATGAACTTGAAGTAAAAAAAGTCTAGATGTTTAAGAACTTGAAGGAATCTCTGTTCTAGACGTTTCATAAACTCGAAGAATGTTCACTCTGTGCTTTCTAAGAACTTAAAGCAACCTCTGCTTTAGATGTTTCATGAACTTGAAGAAACCTCTGCTCTAGACATTTTATGGACTTGCGGTCTTACGGGTCACTGCTTTACAAGCTTTATTAGGTCTGAAAGCAATGGAGACAGTAAAGAACAAGATGGCGCAGGAGGGTTTATTACTTCCCCCCAAAAACCTTCAATACCACCACAGCAAAGAGAGAAATCAAACGGAAAGCGTTCCTCTTTATGGCCGGCTTTGTGGAATAGTTCAGCATGGTGAGTAATGCTCATCGAGATGGAAACGTCCTCGACGAGATGCCTTTTCCTGCTCCATTAAAGTCAATTTGAGATAAAAGGAGCAGCGCATGGTGCGCGTGGCCCACATTACTGCCTAACAACACGCATTTGCGGTGGGCCGGTGGAACCATCAGGCTGGAGGACGAGCACTTTATTCCCCATCTGTCCTCCACTCTGAGTTTGGAGGCAGCGCTCCACACTTTGGGCAGTAATGCTGGCCTTCACAGGCTTTCTGCCTTGCATTCATTCAATTACCTGCTCTCTGAGGGAGAAGTCTTTGAAGACGTTCTGCACTCGTTCAGACAGAGTTGCTTTTCATTTCATCTTTACTTTTTTCTTCCATCTTTTTTTTCTTTTTTGTGTCTATCTACCTTTTGCATGTGTGTCTTCCTAACTTGTTCTGTCTTTCAACCTTCCCATCTTTTTTTTTGTCTTTTTTAGTTTTTCTCTCTCTTTTTTCTTTCTCTTTTGCTTTTCTTTCAACCTTCTTTTCTCATTCTTTCTACCTTCCTTCCTCTTTTTCATCTTTTTTCATGCATGTTCTTTTCACCTTCCACTTCTTTATTCTTTCCTTTTTCTACCTTTTTTCTTTCCATCTTCCTTTATATTTCTTTTTTGTTTTCATTTTTATGCCTTTGTTCTATCACCCCTTTCTGTATTCCCTCCTCTTTCTGTTTTATTATCTACCTTCCTTTCTCTTTCTTTCAACCTTTCTTTTTACTTAGCTTTTTTCTTTCTCTTTTTCCTTGTCTTTCATTATATTATTTCTTCCTATCATTCTTTCCTTTATTTTTCCTCTTTTTTATACATTTTCTTTTTTTCTTTTACTTTCCCTTTTTCTGTCCACCTTTTTATATTTCTTTTCAGCTTTCTTTCTTTTTCTTTCCTTATTTCTTTCTCTTATTTTTAACCTTTTTTTCATAATATGCCTTTTTCTTTCTGTCTTTCCTTTCCTCATTCCTTCCTCTTTCTAACTTTTTCACCCCATCTATACTTCTCATTTTAAACTGTTCATTCTCTTTTTTACCTTGCTTTTTCATTTCCTCCCTTTTTTCTTTATGTATTTTCTTCCCACCAGTCTTTCCTTTTTCCTTCCTTTTTCCTTTACCCTTTTTATTTCTACTTTCCTTTGTCTTTCATTAAAGCTTCAATTCTTTTTTTTTATGTCTGTCTTTCTTTCCTCTTTGCTTCTTCAACCTTTCCTTCGCCTTCAGCCATCCTTTTTAAGCCTTACACACAATTTCTTCATTTCTTTTTTCAATCTTTAATAACCTTTCTTTCTACCTTGTGTTTTTCTTTCTTCTGCCTTTCTTTCTACCCATTATTCTTTCCTTTTCTTTCTATCTATATTCTTTTTTCTTTCTTTATGCATGTTTTCTTCCTTTCTTTCTTCTACATTGTTTCTTCTTTTCTCTTTTATTCTTTCATTTTCCTTTCTTTCTACCTCCCTTTCTGTTTTTTTAAGCTTACTTATCCTTTTTAATGCTTTTTTCTTTCTATTTTCTCTTACTTCACTCCTTCCTCTTTCTCTCTGACTTTTTCAATCTACCTTCCTTGTTCTTTCATGTTTTTTTTTCTTTCAACCTTCTTTTATATTTCTTTTTTTCTTTCTTTCTTTCTCTTTCTTTAATCCTTCCTTCCATTCTTTCATTCAGCCTTTCTCTCTTTTATCCTCTTTGAAAAAAGGAGAGAGATAAAGATATCTTGGTTATCTTCACCACACACTACATCCCAAAGTGGAACACAGTCACTTCAGGAGGACGTTACCACTTGGATAGTTTTACTTTCCCAGTTTCCAGCCTTTCTAAATGGCAAAATAAAAGAAATTAGTCCAAATTCTGCTGCACTTTCTCAGCTGGTCTTGAGGTGAGTTTGCTTACTTCATCTATTTAAAAGCTAACTTGTATATATAACCTGGTTTAAACAGTGACTTACTAAAGTGGGTCCTGTGTGGAGTAACACTGCTTATTATTCAGTCAAACTAGCTCGTATTAACAAACTATGAGTGTAATGAAAATGGTGTGTTTGGAAATCTCACAGATTTACTACACAGATCAATCCCACAGCTGGCATTTTAAGTGTTTTCATAGCATTGAAGAGAGAAAGAAAACGCCCTGCCCTCTTTCATTGCATTGTGTGTCTTTTAAAATTCACACAGGCCCATTTATTGACCAAAATATAAATGTACATGCTAAAAAAAAGCAGCTAGCAATGGTTGCTAAGCAGTAACCGGAGGGCTGGAGAAAATAGGGCAGGTGTTGAGATGTTCTGATTGGCTCAGTCCCTGTTGTTGGCAGGCTAGTCTCGCCCCTTCACTGCAGTATGGGACACGGCTTACGTCGTGTACTGGATACTGCACAGTACACTACTGATGTAAAGTAGCATGCCATATACGGTACACGGGGCCATTTCACACAGTCACAGATTCTAGTTCTGTTAACTCACTACTAGAAGTTCAGTGAACTTTAAGGAGAACACTGGCTCTTACCTCAGCTAACAGATGGCTAGCATCATGCTGAGTGATGGCGGAGAGGGTGGAACATCATAACCCACCCAGAGAGAGTGGCGTCATTTATGCTCTGTGGATGGCTGGGGCATCGCCAGGAATCGAATTCACAATCTCCCGGTGATAGAGCCAACACTTAGACCCTCCGTCTAAGAACCTTTATTTTTACTAGTGTGAACCGTCCACTCTTATTTTTACATCGATAGTCTGTAACTCCAGTGAGCACTTGACCTGTCCACGAAGAGCCAAAGTCATCCGAGGCTGGAGTCCCTGGACCGTCGCGAGGCAGCGAAGTTCCATTTAATCCAATAATCCTGTACAATGGGATAAAGCATTATTGCTCTTGCTGTATACAGCAGCTCATTTGTAATCTGCGGAATATCCAAGGACATCCTTCATCCGCTACATGCCTCGGAAATAAATGACAGCAATGACTTTACTTGTAATACGCGGCCAACATGGTTCCATTTTTTCTGTATTTCTCTGTACTTAAACTGTTGCTCCCAAACTGTTAGCTGCCAGGATCCATAATGTCAGAAGAAACGTCTCATGAATAGTCCACAATAAAAAGGGTTTATAGCTCTGAGTGATGTGGGGGGGGATGTACGGGATCAGATTATAATAATGAGACAAGGCCAGAAGAAAGCTAAGAGCTTTGTACGTTGTCCTTACCATCTCTGTTATTATGCCACTGGAAATGAATGGATTACTGGATTGTGGGACGTGACTGCCACCTGCCACTTGATGTTCCTGCCAAGAGCATCCATCCAAACTCTGCCCACTTCAGTTCCCTAGATGAAGTGGACAACAGCTGCAGGACAAAATTACAGGTCACTGGGCAAAGTGTGTCTATTTATATGGGGGCAGTCATGGGCTGGAGGTCAGTGAACCAGCCTTGCGACCGGAAAGTCGCCCGTTCGATAACCTAAGCCGACAGTACGTGACTGAGGTGCCCCTAAGCAAGGCGTCTAACCCCCAACTGCTCCCCGGGCGCTGCGGATAGGGCTGCCCACCGCTCTGGACAAGTATGCTCACTGCCCCCTAGTGTGTGTCTTCACTAGTGAGTATGTGATGTTTCACTGCACGGATGGGTTAGATTGCGGAGGTGAAATTTCCCTGTTGTGACCCTAATAAGGGTCACTTAATCTAATACATATTGGCCAAAAGTATAAAATTAAACATATAGCTATGCAATCTCCATAGAACACTGGCAGTAGAATGGGTCGTACTGCAGAGCTCAGCGACTTGGCACTGTCTGAGATGCCACCTTTGCCACAAGTCAGTTTAATTTCTGCCCTGCTAGATCTGCCCTGGACAACTGTAAGTGCAATGATTGTGGAGTGGGGCTGCTGAATGCTAAGGCATGTAGCACATAAAAATGGCTTATCTTCTGTTCCAGACTGCCTCTGGAAGCAGCATCAGCACAGGAATTGTTCGTTGGGAACTTCATGAAATGGGTTTCCATGGCCGAGCAGGTGAACCCAAGCCTAAGATCACTACGCAATGCCAAGCATCGGCTGGAGTGATGTAAAGCGCCTCCCACTGGACTCTGGAGCTGTTGAAACGTGTTGTCTGGAGTAATGAGTCTGGCTGTCTGATGGATGAATCTGGGTTTGGCGGATGCCAAAAGAACACTGCCTATAGAAATGTATAGTGCCAACAGTAAAGGAAGCTGCTCCAGCAGTAAAAAAAGGGGGGTGGAGGGCAACTCCGTAATAATGCCCATGGATTTGGAATGGGATGTCCAACAAGCTCGGATAGGTGTGATGGTCAGGTGTCTGCATACTTTTGGCCATTTAGAACATGCCGTTTTTTTCTGTATCTAATGTGGGCTAACAGGATAGATCAGACAGCAGTTAAGCAATGACCTGTGATTCTATGAGGCCAATACTAATGTAAAGCAAATTAGATTTTTTTTAGTTTTTACTCGTATGTACTCGAGTAATTTTCTCTTACTTTGAGTAAAATATGTTCATTTGTATTGAAGTGAATTATGATTACAGTAGCATTCTTACTTAAGTAGGTATTTCCAGCCCTCTTTCTTCTCTAGCTGTATTAAAAACTAGTTCCCATCTGTCACATTTGATTCCTCTGCAGTTCCCACTTCAGAGCAGCAGGCAAGATGTTGCTGATGAGGGGAAAATGCTACAGTAGAGAAAATGACCTCACTTTGATCAGCCTTTGCTTTTTTTTTACTGACCTTTTCTTGCAAGAAGAGCATACTTGAACTTGCATGTGCACTTTTGAACCATCCCTTTTTTTTACTGATCATCACACGGTGTCCACAGTACTTCGCTCTGTGTGCTCACGGTCAAGATTAGCTACTGACTCGTAAAAAGGGAATATGCAGTACAAGACAAACATTAAACATGTACAAATACTATCATTTATTAAATGTCATCATAGAATAAATAATCCCATTAATAACTGAACAACACAATACATACTCACTCCCCTACCTTCTACTTCCACTAACTAGACTCTTTATTAGAAACATCTATCTTGTGTTTCCACTCACTGGCCACTTTATTAGAAATACCACCTTGTACTCCCACTAACTGGGCACTTTATTAGAAACACCTACCCTGTATTTTTACTCACTGCATAGGTTTATATATAATTACAAGAAGAAATTAAAAGAGTAAAGCTGTATTGAGCTGCATTGTTGAAGTATATAAGGTGGCTTCTATTGCACTAGGTAAGCTACATGTTGTCTGGTTTGTATTGTCTCAGCTTGCTAACTCTTCACAAACAAGTGGAAAAAAAAAATGATTAGCACTTTAAATTGACTTCATTTTTAGTGTAAATTTCAAACAGTGTCCTACTATGACTTTTTTGCTCTGGTACTATGACTTTTAGAGGTCTGGTACTATGGTTTTAGTGCTCTGGTACTATGGCTTTTAGCGGTCTGGTTCTATGGCTTTTAGTGGTCTGGTTCTATGGCTTTTAGTGGTCAGGTACCATTAGTTTTAGTGGTCTTGTACTATGGATTTTATTCATCAAGTACTTAGACTTTTAGTCGTCTTTTACTCGGCCTCAACAATATCTAAAAATAATTAGCACAATATTTTCTAGTTCTAGTTCTAGCGATTATCATAAATATCACCCCCCCCCAAAAAAAAAAATAAAAATAAAAATACACACGGTCCGCAGCAGCTTTGACCTACTTTCTATTCTATTTTTATATGTTTTTATATCTTATTTTTGTCTTTTTCTTTTTTATCTTTTTATTGCTTGCATTGGCTTTTTATTGCTTGCATCTCGCTCAATGATGGGGAAGAGGGAGGACCATCTTAGCCATCCCGAGAGAGCAAGGACAATAAAGGCTCTCTCGGTTGTGATGTTCCACCAACTGAGCTGTAAGATATCAACACTGCATGGCCACACCTCCTGAGCTCCTCATGGCAGTGCAGCCCACAGCAGGTGCCACATAACCCACACACACACACACACACACACACACACAAGGATCAGCGAAGGGCTCGGTACTCTCCTCTGCTGGGCTCTGCCTTTCTAACCATCTGCCTTTGAGTTCGGTGAAGCGCCCTTTTGACTTCTCACTGCTTGGTGGCACTATCCCACTTCTGACACCACTGTGGCATCAGAATATAATTAAATTTGCATTGGATTAGCAACTCCTGCAGTCCCTAGCCTCTTTTGTCTGTTACAATTGACTCTTCCTATGAGTAACGTTTGCAGTTTGCACTAGCTCTGCTTTCGGCTGAATTGTTTAGTGTTCGGTTGAGCTCTCTCCTACTCAATAATGAACAACCATGTATTGAAGTTTTCTGTATTCCTGAGTCTAAATTCTACAGCAGTCTGTTTTTTTGGCCTGAGGCTTCCCGCTTTTAACGTCTTTGGCAGAAGAACCTATCCACATTTCCTCCCTCTTTGATTTCCTCTGGACAATTTCAGTTTCAAGTATTAGAAATGGACATAAATGGTCAATTACTTTGTGGTGATCGCTCAGTTTGCACCTCCAGGCTATTGCAAACAAGCAAAATAGACATTAGGGCTAACACATGTCCCTCAGATATTAAAACATAATAAATATTGAAACGCCATTTGCCAGCACTTTAAATTTTAAAGCTCTGTGCATTTGTGGAATGGTGATAACGGGATCAGTGTGGTTAAAATGTTGAAAGTCAATTAGGGTATAATTGATTAATGCATCTGGAGGGAAATGGTTGTGGGAGAAAAAATGAAACAGCAATAAAAGGTCAGATTTTAGCGCTAGTAAGAGGTTTAAATGAGGCCAGCATGACTGAATTAAAGCTGAAAATACAGAACTAAACAGGGCATCAGTTATAATTTCACATGTGTGTCTGTGTGGACATCATTTTATTTTAAGGCCTGTTTTCCACTTCCTGTGCCACAAATACAGCACGCACACGCCCTGGAGAGGCATCTGCACAGAAATACACGTACATAAGATTGCAGTGCCACTACAGAGCGTTACTTACAGTCATGATTCTGGATCATTAAAAAATAGTGGAGTAGAATTATGGAGTAAAATTTGACATTTCATGATGCATTGAATTCATTGCCTAAAGACTTAAGTCATGTTGCAGTTTAACATTGAATGACACACTGAATCTTTTCCTAAAGAATCATATCAAATCAAATAGAGTCTTGGCAAATTTAAAAATATAAAATAAAAATAAAAATAAGTAGATTTCCTTATGCGTCAAACTATTTCCTGAAGAATCCAACGGAGTCAAGGCGTAATTTGAGATTTCATGAGGTCCTGAACCATTTCCTAAAAGAATCAAATTGAATCAAAGTGAATCATTAATTAAAACATGTATAATGCTTTGAATCATTTCCTAAATAACTGAACTGAACTGATTTGATGGTGAAATTTGATGCACTGAATCATTTGCTAAAAAACTGTATCGAACTGGGTGAAATTTGATGAACTGAATTGTTTTCTAAAGAATCAAACTGAATTGTGGTGAAATTTGAGGTTTCATGATGCACTGAATCATTTCCTGGAGTTGAACTGAACAGTCATGACAAAATTTGATACTTAACGATTCACTGAATTGAGTCATGATTAAATCTAAGACTTCACAATGATATGAATCATTTCCTAATGAAATCATTCAAATTGAATCATGGTGAACTCTGTGATCCAACAAAGCACTGCAACACTTTCATGGTGAACTCTGAACAAAATGGTTTACTAAACATATGATTGAATCGAACAGATTTATAATAAAATGTAAGATTTTATTAGGTATTAAATAATTTCCTAACGAGGTGAAATCAAATTGTGTCATGGTGAAAACGGAGAATTCATGATGCACTGAATCATTTTGTGAAGTTCTACACCTACACGAATCAAACTGTGTTGAAATTTGATATGTCATGATGTATTATATCACTGTCTCAAAAGTTGAGTTAAGTAACGGGGAAATTTGAGATTTCCTTGTTTATTATTACGTTTTAATAATTTAATAAAATTCTGGTGAAATTTGATGTTTTATGAATCATTTTCTAAAGAAATGCACCAAACTGTAATGTAATTTGACCTTTTATAATGGACTGAATAATTTCTGAAAGAGTCATAATACAATTAAACTGTTTTGTGGTCAGAGAGTTTCACCCCCTAGTGGCTGCATAACTCACTCACAGCATGCGGAGGCAAGTAACGCAGCACTTAAGTGCATGTAAACATGTCGGTCAGCTGCTAAAGCCATCAGGATTTGACTGGCAGGTCTGCGGAGTGCAGTAGCTGTGAGGATGGAGTTATTTTCAGCATAAAGGAAGTGGAGAGAAGAAAAACCTCCAGCAGGAGGGCTCTGGAAAAAAAACCCACCAAAATAGAACTCCCTCTGGCTGGAGTCCCTTGAGTGGCAGGATTAGGAGTTATGGACTGGGCCATGAAAAAAGTGGATAGAGCACAGAGACTGTACAGCCAGTTAAAACACCATAACACTACTGGGACAGAGCAATAAATCATGAGAGAGAGAGAGAAATACTACAGGCTTTAAGTCTGCAATGGAGTTTTCACTCGAGCTAATGTGATACAGCTTAGCGGCAGCTGACTCAAACAAGCATGGCCAAGAGAATTAGCTCACTCACTGGCCACTTTATTAGAAACACCCATCTTGTACTTCCACTCACTGGCCACATTATTAGAAACACCTACCTTGAACTTCCACTCAATGGCCACTTTATTAGAAACACCCACCTTGTACTTCCACTCACTGGCCACTTTATTAGAAACACTCATCTTGTACTTCCACTCACTGGCCACTTTATTAGAAACACCTACCTTGTACTTCCACTCACTGGCCACTTTATTAGAA
>JAILXH010137601.1:7378-18145 GCA_023558415.1 Piaractus mesopotamicus
CTTAGCTGAAGAGGGACCCTACGGCAGAGTGGGGTCTGCTATCGCATGATCAGGGTCACATGTGAAGGACACAGTGATGGCGTAACGCGTGCCCCAGACAACCTTCTCGACACGGTGGAGATTCTCCGATCCCGAGGAAAAGAAAGACACTCGTCCTGTGGGAGAAGAAAGGAATGTAATAGTGTCAGACAACGAAGAGTAGGGCTGAAAATCTGGAAGTTAGAGCTAGGATCCAGCAGAGAACCTCGATTCATCTTTTTATTTCAGATTTTATTAAAATAAATAAATAAATAAATAAATAAATAGGAAAAAAGAAATGGGTTTTATATTTCCATATGAACACATGAAAACTTAGCTCTGAGGCTTGGTTTCAGCTTGTATTAAAATGTTCATGATGTTTGTACTGTCCTGTACATGGTAGCCAACATGGAGAAGGAGAAAAAGTATTCGTGATGAGTCAAACAGAGACGGCATTTCCCCAAGCAATTCAGTACTGCAGTCCTGCTTTCGCAGGTGATTTTTAAATATTCTCTGCCCCATTACCCACACAAGAGCATTATAAACACTAATTAGACAGATGTGAGCATGTACAGGGAGAACTGTGTGCTGCTGCATTAGATAGCTGCCTATGATCTGTGACACCAAAAGGAGACATTTGCAAAAATAGCAGGACATTTATGTAAATTACCTCTGCAATGTTTGCTTATCATTGACCTCTGCAGACAGCTATTTAGCATGAAAATGGTTCTGAATCTTATTAGGATGTTAAAATGTCCTTAACATGGCAACTCTGGAAAGGGGCTGAATGTATGTGTTGATTATTTGAATAAAAGATGTGTGGTGCACTGTGTTCCTTGGCTGCCTCTCAAGCTACACACATCTAACAGTTTAGGAAAGAGCCTTTGTGACTTCGGTTTGCAGTACAATCCTTGCAATGTACGCTGCTGGCTGAATTTCAAGCAAAGAGCAGGATGGGGCCATGCAATACCTGACCTAGTAGCTACAGCTGTACAGAGACAGAGATATAACGTGTGCCAACCTTGCTAACTGATCATTTGCTAAATTCTGACAGGTCCTGCCTCATTTAGTTGCTGTTGCTATATCCATCAAACTTTCACCTGAGGCTACCTGGCATATGTAACAGTCTAAAAAGCTTAGTGGCACAAAGATAACTTTAGAGGTATGCAGAGGAATACCTCCGAAAGCATTTTATTAATAAAATATTAATCAGCTTTACATGTTCATTGCAGACGTACAGTACTGTGCAAAAACACATTGTTTAAAGCCAGTTATTTTGGCAATAATTATGTTTATTCTTGTAAAAACACCATATACCACATTTCATTAGAATAAATGCAAATAAACATGAATGCACTAAAATTTAACATTTTTAAAAAAAAAAAAAAAGTACTTCCATATATCTTGTGAGCTAGTTTGAGGAACAAAGTTTGGTTCCAGATTTCTCCTCAACGCTCCCAGCCATTACATGGATGTATTAAATTCCCTCACCAGCACACTTGATTTAACATAATGAAGTATCGATTAACCAAACCAGGTACCGGATGATAACTATGAATAATACTGGGCTTCCACGAGGAAGCAAATAATGTGTACAGCTCAGATAAGCAGCTTTTTGAGTCTAATTTTCTCAGGTGCCTAAAACAGTACTGTAAATATTTGAGAATAGACAAAATGTGAAAGTAAGTCAACTTGAGAGAAAACAGGGATTCTGGAAGCCACGTTTACGTTAATCAAGCCAGGGAACACTTTTAGCTGCTGGGTATTAAAGCAGCAGTTTTACAAGTCTAATGAAGAGAAGGTTTGAGCCATGCAAGCTACACCTTAAGATGAGCTAATCAAAAAGCAAACGCTAAAGCTTCCACTAGAGCTAGCTGAAGCATGTGTGGAGGTACATTAATATGTAGAATGTTTGGGATCGCAAATGCAAGCACTGTACCGTCCTGTTTAATCTGACTGATTTATCAAGCTGTCAGCAGCTAAATCAAGCGAAGCTGTTAACTAACTGGTTAATGAACTGACCTTAACACTGCCCTGAGACGTTATTTGTCTTTTTATTTTATCAAAATGCTTTAGCATATACAGTAACTCAGAGGTTTAGCTGACCTTAGAGCCAGCATGAATCTATCTGTTAATAGTTTTGTCAATGAGCTACGAGTGAGGTCTTCCACATAGTTTAACTTTTAGCTTCAGGAACGAAATAAAAACAGCGCCTCCCACCAGATGATCAGGATAAAATGTATCTGCATGGCACGGCAATCCTCAATAATACCTTTTCACCTCTCTTAGCCTAATATTTCTGACTAATTCACAGCCAGCACCATTATCTCTCCAACATTGTTGTGAGGAGTTCTGTCAAAGTTTTTTCTTTGCTTAATGTAAGAAGAAGCATTTAGAGATGATCCCAATTGGCTGAGAGGCATGTCAATCATTGTTTTGCAAACTGTTAATTAAACATGCAGAGCAGAGCTGATGAAGGAAGCACACAGTGTACAGGGCAAAATCAATTAAGAGCCTGGCCAAGAGTAATCAACTCGCCAAGCTACACCCACTCTGTCAGCAATGTACAACAGAGTCAGCTCTTTAAGGCATTCATAAATTCCACCCACACTCCACCTTCCACAACTAATAATCTATATGCGTTTCATGGAGGAGATTCAAAGTCATGTTTTTAGCACCCCCAACTCTCTGACAGGATTATCTGATTAGTCAGGTTGGTGTAATTGGCATAGTAAAGAATATCATTTAGAGCGGGGAGGTGTTTTAATGATATTTTAAGGACAATCTAGGACCAGTAATTTATTCAGCCAATATGTTTAGATATGTATCATTTTCATCGTTATTACTTAACTTATAAAAAAAAAAATAGAACAGGCATATGATGTGCTCTTATGTAGAGTCAAGCAATTGAAAAGTGACAACTCGTTTTGACTCTTTGCTTCACTTCAAATCCAGTGTGCTGGAGTAAAGACTATGTATGTATAATGTGGAACAGAGGTCCTCAAATCTGGACCTTGAACCCATTTTCCAGTCCTATACTTAATAAATCTGTGGTAGTTAGCTGTTGATGTATTTGACTGGCTATTTAGTGTCATAACTAATGACTGTGAAATCCAGGACCAGAAACTGGATTCATGGTCCAGAATGTCAGCTTGCATGCAGGGATTTCTGGCATGTTTCCTGGTGGTGATCTGCCAGATCTGTATTGCAGACTTTCTCAGTTCCTGCTTCTTTTGGGTGTTTTTTTTGCCTTCAGTCTGGTCTTCAGTATGAGCAATGCTCTGTGAGGTTCAAATCAGTTGATTCACTTGGTCAGTCCAGGAAATTCTATTTAGTATTTTAGAAAAAAAGAAAGCTTCACAGCTGCTTTAGCAGTATATTTCAGATTGTCTTTCCACAAGATCAAGTGCATTTGGTTGGATGTGGGCAGTTAAGATATCTCTATACAATTCATAATTCATCCTGCTGCTGCTGGCAGTCACACCAACAGTACATACAAGTCCTCCAGTTCCACAGGCAGTCATTCAGGCCAATGCCACCATGCTTCACAGATGGGTTAGTATGTTTTGGATGATTATGAGCAGTTTCTTTTTTTTTTTCTCCACACTTCCTTCTTTCTATCACTCTGGTACAGGTTAATGTTCATCTCATCTGTCCAGAAGACTTTGCGCCAGGCTTTTTATGCACCTAGCCCTTCTGTTCTTGAGAGTTACCAATGATTTGCATGCTGTGGTATACTTTATGACATTTTAAGACTTTGACACATCATTCCTCTTCTTGCGCTCTACAGCAGTTACAAAGAGGATTTTGTTCATGATTTAAAGTGTTCTTCTGTGTTCTGCTACTGTGGTCTGCCAGTTGTTTGCTATTGCTAAGCTCGCTAAAGTGTTCTTGCTTTTTTATTCACAGTTCATTTTGACTTACCTAATTATCTGACTACGTCTCTTGTTACATTTACTACTTGTACTTCCAACATCAATATACGCCACATGAAAATGCCATATGCAAAATTAACCTGAAACTTTTGGTGGCTCTCTTGTGCATGAACTAACAGCTTAAGAACATGCAGCTTGGCAGGAATGGAAGGATTCAATGAAAAAGGGGTTGTAATTTTTAAGCACCCAATATGGACCTATATACCCTCGAATTAAAGCCGTCAGTCTGGCACATTAAACTCCTTCTGTTGCTTTTCAACATACAAACTGAACATACTTGATTACAGCAGTAATAAAGCAATAAAGGTTTACATAAAATAATTTGTTCTTGGCTTAAATGTACAGTCCAAAGAAAAAGCTCTAATTGGTAAATAAACTCACCGGACAAAAAATTAGTCACCTGTGACTGAAACGTACCTAATAGCATGTAATACCTCCACGAATAACAACTGTGATTCAATTTGGCGTGGACTGGACAAGTGTCTGGATGTAGGCGACATCAATATTCAGCCATTCTTGCATCAAAGAAAGACGTAGTTCGGCCAGATTTTGTGGATGCCTTCCTCGGTGTGTTGCTCGCTGTTCCAGGTAGTCAGAGATTTTCAAGTGGATTCAAATCTGGGGATTTTGCAGGCCAGTCCAGATGTGTGAATGCTCCTGAATGTTCATCATGCCAATCAGTCACATTCGCAGCCCTGTGAACGCGAGAACTGTAATCTTGGAATACAGAGATAGGAATGTTACGTTCCTCGGTAAGATGATAAGCAAACAGCAAAACCTGGTTGTCCGGAAGCTCAATGTAGGCAAATGTGGTTCAAATTTACTGTCTCCTCAACCAAAGGATCCATTTCTGCGTAATTAAAACACCCCCAGAACATCACAAAGCCTCTTCCAGCTTGAACCACACCTTGCACACAGTCCTTAGGTCTACAATGAACACGATGCACAACAACATTCACATACAGGCAGAAACGAGATTCAACTGACCAGATAACACGTTTTCAGTCATAAACAGTTCAGTTTTTGTTTCTCTTCACCCACTGTAACTGGGCAACTTTGTGAGCAGAAGGGAGCAAAGGCCTCTAGACCGCCACTCTGCTCCATATGTTCATAGTATGGAGTTCCCTGTGGAGTGTTCTTTCAAAAATTGGTTGTGAAGGACCTGCCTTGACTTCTAAAAGCAATTATTGCCTGGAAGAGAAGCGATTTTTACTCAAAAGTCATGAAACACGCCGGTGGTCCCTGTCCGTCAGTTTCATCTTTCGGCCACAATTCTGATGAGAATTTCCTGTACACAGGGATTTTTGCCACTGCTGGTCGACCCGTATGACCGTACGCTTCGATACACCTGCAAATTCAGCTACTTTCTTCATACTGTGGCCATTGGCACGCCCACATGCAGTCACTCCTTTTTGTCAATCATTAAAATCTGCTTTGCTACACATCGAATGAGACTTTCACTGCACTGAACCACCTCTTCTCAATCTATGAACCCCATCACACTCCCCGCAAGTATTTATAGCCCAATCATCCTCGTGCAATGCCATCTGCAGGAGCCTGAAGTTACTACAACCTTAAACACGCAAGGTGACAATTCTTTTTGTCCGGGGAGCTTAATAGGGAAGCACAGTAATTTCAGCCACCAAAAATGGTCAAGTAGAGCACTTTTGGTTTTCAGCTAAAAGTACTATTCATGTCTGAAAATTTTGACTGAAAACAACCAAGATTAAATATGGCTGCTTCAAAGTGTAAAAACCTAAAACAAATTATTATAATGGTAAAAAAGACGAAAATCTGATTACAAACATTGTTTCCTTTCACTGTCCTGCCTTGGTCAGAGCAGTTCACGTGTTCAGTGTGTTCAAAATGAGCAGCAGCGGAGTGAAATGCTGGCTGTGTGAAACTATTTTCCAGTTTCTATGAAGGACATTAGACTGTTCTGTCTGAGTATTAGGACAGGGTACAATGACCAAGGACGTCTTCACTACAGGTCTGATACCATTCGAAAACACATCATGCTCAATATGCAGAATACACAGAAAAGCAGAAACAAAATAGAAAGCCCATTAGTACATAGGCATCATTTGTAGCCCCAGTTTTTGAAATGATGAAAAAATTCACAAACGACAGTGCCAAGAGGATAACCAACCATTCTATGTTGTCGAGGACACTGGATTTCTTCACATTTTCTTACATACTATAGCCTGAATACTGTAATCATTTTAGTAAGATCATTTTGTGTAAAGTGTTTTTATTTATTGTCAGCTTTTTCCGGTTTCTGGTTTTGATTTTCGTCCAAGGCTTTTCACTTTGGTGTATCATTAGTATAGAACCTAGTACAGAACAAAGTTCTTTAAACTTAAAGGCTCTTCACACTTGCACAATAAATTAAGACAAAATAGTGCTTCAAAGAACCATCCACTGGAAAGCTCTGTAGGAAGCCAAAAGTGGTTGTTTTATGGCTTTGCTCTGAAGAAGCCTTTTAGGCATCTTTATTTTTGAGAGGGTGTTTGTTTTTTATCTCTCTCTCTCCTCCATCCCACCATCCAGACAAACACCAAGCCCAAAATGCGTGCCCACAGTGCATTTCATTTCCCCATCTGATTTGAGCAGGGAACAGCAGGAATACACCTGTCACTTCCTATTAACACAGTGGGCAATGAGTGTGTGAGGAGCTCTGAGGAGCAAGGCCATGCTGTTCCTCTGGGGCTTGTGGCTGTGATTCTCCAATCTAAGAAAGCAGCTGTTCTCCCACTGGATTCCTCCAGCGCCAGGGCTCAATTTCCCCACTGTGACGTGCTGACGTGCCCTTTTCCCAGCACACCTCTTTTATACCTTTTCTTCTCCTTAGGCCTTTCGTCTGAATCTCCCCTGCAGGCTTATATCACTTTTAGCCCTTAGATTTGTTTCTTCACCTGTCACTCTCCTTGCCTCATTTCTGTGCCCTTCACACCGACCCCCTTCAATTTTAATTTTGCACTGTGTCTCCCGACTGACTAATGCCTGCCTTTCTTCCCCTCCTCCTGGGTGAAGGAGGGAGGCTGATTGTCAATCGAACTGTAACTGAGGTATCTGTCAGGGTAGTAATTACCTCACAAGTTCGCAGGTTCATCATCCGCACACGATGTCTAATCAACACACTGGTTGAGCCAAGCAGGGAACGACCACGACAGCTGTTTTAAACCGGCCCTTCCAAAACCTGCTGTGCACCAATTCAGTTACAGCTGGCAGAACGAGGACTGATCATCCAAACCGATCATCACTGAGCTAATGAATAATACATGCAAGATGTTTCTCCAAGCACTGACAATGATGCTGTATATCACGGCACTTTTGAGATTTCTTATTTTTCTGTTATTGATTTCTTGCAGCCCATACTCCGTTCTTTTCTGCTTCAAGGAATTCAGGAGTGTATTCAGGAGAAAGGGCTTTGCAAAAGCATATCGACCAATCTTCATTCGCCCTTCTCCTGCCAAATGCCTTCCTTGTGCTCAGAGAATGCTGAGCGATCAGATGTCACCCTACCCGACAAAGCACTTCTTCTTCTCTCAAGCCTAGTCAGTGCAAGGCAAGAAGTAGTTTTTCTGATCTTTCAGAGAAAGGGACAAATTTACACTTTTCTCTGAGCATGTAGTTAATCTAAAATACTGCTCCTTCACTGAGCTGATAAATCACAGTCAAAACTCAAATAAAACATTAACACAAGAATTTAAAGTAAAACACCAGTCAAAAAGCCACTTTTTTCTGCACTAGGCTTATTAGTTGGCTATTTTTGGACCATGTGAAAATGTAGCATGTGCCAAAGGCTACATAAAGGGGAAAGAAAAAAACAAGCGGGTTAATAAGTTTGTTTCCAAAACATGGATAAACGACTGATTCAGAGACAGGACTGAGGCTATGGTCAGGGTAGAAGCCTTTACTGATAATTATGACTAATTCTCTTGTACTACACTGAGGTGTAAAAACACAATGGGAGGAGGTAAAAAGTAAAAACACAATCAGGAGGAGGCACAAAGTAAAAGCACAATTAAGGGAAGGCATAGGGTTAAAACGCTATAAAAGAGATATAAAGTAAAAACATGTTGGGAGGAGACAGAGAAAAAACCCTATAAAAGGAGGTATAGAGTAAAAACATTAGGAAGAGTAAAAATACTTTAGAAGGAGTTAAAGAGTAAAAACACTGGGAGAAGGCACAGAGTAAAAACACATTAGAAGGAGTTAAAGAGCAAAAACACACTGGGGGTAGGCACAGAGTAAAAACACATTAAGAGGAGGTATAGAGTAAAAACACATTAGGAGGAGGCACAGAGTAAAAACACATTAGGAGGAGGCACAGAGTAAAAACACATTAGGAGGAGGCATAGAGTAAAAACACATTAGGAGGAGGCATAGAGTAAAAACACATTAGGAGGAGGCACAGAGTAAAAACACATTAAGAGGAGGTACAGAGTAAAAACACATTGGGAGGAGGCACAGAGTAAAAACACATTAGGAGGAGGCACAGAGTAAAAACACATTAAGAGAAGAGATAAAGAGTAAAAACACAATGGGAGGAGGCACAGAGTAAAAACACATTAAGAAGAGGGATAGAGTAAAAACACAGGATGAGGCAGAGAGTAAAAATACATTAGGAAGAGGTATAGAGTAAAAACAGGATGAGGCAGAGAGTAAAAATATATTAGGAATGGTCACATTAGGAGGAGGTGTAGAGTAAAAACACATTGGGAGGAGGTGTAGAGTAAAAACACATTGGGAGGAGGTATAGAGTAAAAACACATTAGGAGGAGGTGTAGAGTAAAAACACATTAGGAGGAGGTATAGAGTAAAAACACATTAGGAGGAGGTGTAGAGTAAAAACACATTAGGAGGAGGTATAGAGTAAAAACACATTAGGAGGAGGTGTAGAGTAAAAACTTTCAGCTTTTTATTTGAGTTTAATAAGTAATTATACCATAAAGCAGGGTTCTACAGTATGAGCAAAACATGAGCATTTGCTTCTTATTTTTATTTTTAATGCATACAGAATTTTGACTAAGGAGCATCAGTTCAAGTAAAAATTTTGACAAGCTGTCTACCACTTTATTATATGTATTTATTTTTTAATGGGAGTACAAACGGCAGATATTTTAAAATGCTACAACAAACGAATGCTAAGGGCAAAATTGGCCTGTTTGTTACAAGAAGCTTAAGTAACCTGCCAAACAGACAGAGGTTTTTCCCCTTGCCGTGGTCTCATCTTATGAGCTCTCTGAAAAAGCTTGCAACACCATGCCTGGCACTATTAGCCATTATGACCCCACCAAATTAAAGCCCACAATGTTTATTTTTTTTTTTTTTATTTTGAGCATTATATTTCTATACAACAGAAAAAAATCTTCTGAATGGAGTGTTTAATTTGACTGCACTGAACTGAGGGAAATGCATTATGTGAGTTATTAGAGTTTGTAGAGTAGGCCTGCTGTATTGATCGCACCATCAGGAATGCTCTCCATTCAGTAGCACTGATAGGTTTTTAAATTCCAAAATGAGCCCCATTTGATTTTTAACATGTCTTCATGCACTTTCTGCTTAACAAGCACAAAAAATGCATCATTTTTTTATGCACTTCAAATAAATGTGAAACTATCCAGCAAACAAGACTGTCCAGCAAACAGGCTTACAGGCCTTATAAAACTGTTGCTACAAAAGGCACACTTTGTGTTAAACATAAAAAAGACAGGAACACAGATGAAATGGAAGAAACTGCAAGGAAAGAACATCATAAATACTAAATGACTGAAATTTATAGCACCTAATATTGTTCAGATATTGTAAAGGTAAGCACATGAACATGTAGGGAAAACATGACTGCTGAATTAAACATCTTCTCTGACTAGGAGAAGAAATAAAGAAAAAAGAAAGAATAAAAAGGTTAATATTGAGTTTGCACTCATAGATTTTTCTATGTGCTCCTGTCTCCTGCGTGCACCAGACAAAAACCCTGCATAAAGTCATTTTTTATTAAAAACTGAAATATATTGCTTTGTAATAATAAACGTCAGTCTTGAAGTTTAAACACTACTTTTTCCAAATGTGGAAATAACATCAAAATTGTGGCCCGGTCAGCAGATGCAGCACTCCCTCTGCCTAAATTCTGCTATAGGTGCACATGACGCAGGCCAGTACTGGAGTAAGAATCTACGTGACAGTGTACACGACAGTCAGCCAACGTTAACGCCCACTGATTATGACAAGAAAACTGCGCCATTCTGCCCATCACTCGGTTTACATTCTATGAGAAAGATGAGGTAGTTTGCAAAGCCATGCATGCGCTTCACTGGAATTGTGTAACCGTGTTAACAGACTTTGTTTGGGTCAAAATGAAGTTAAACTCACAGAGACAGAGTGGTATTACTTTCTCTGTTGGTGTTTTGCTGCTGTAGCACCCACCATCTTCCCTTATCAAATGTTTTTTCAAGGATCAAGGGGTGGAGTTATCTGGAACTAGGTTTCATCAAGAAACATTACCATTGAGAAATGACTGACATATTTCATAATTCACAGCTGACAGTCATATCAGTCAGTAAAGTACTGTTTCACTAAATATATCAAGAGTATAAAGTGAAAACAAATTTATCTGTAAGGGCCCCATTATACACATACAGATATTTTATCTCAAATATCATTATTTTAAGATCATTTGTCAGCAAACGTGCAGGGTTTAACAGCAAGTTAAGCAGAGAAGTTCTCAAAGGACATGGGAAGCTACTTCCAGGCCTGCAATTAATGGTAATTAATTCCGTAAAGCCGTAGAGTTTAGTGGCTCGAGCAAAAA
>JAILXH010137734.1:0-14109 GCA_023558415.1 Piaractus mesopotamicus
ACATACATACATACATACATACATACATATACACCACATCTGTGGCACACAAAACTAGTTTTTTGTCTCTTGGTGCACACAGTTGGCACTTCTTTCTTTCGACTCCTCCTTCTCTGGTTGCTGTGGATGTGCTTGATATGTGCTTGAACTGTTTTATACACTAATTGTAGTCTTATAGATTCATTTCCAATAACCAGTTATTTTTGACCGGGAACACCATGGGTGTATACAATTTCCATAAAACACACACATTTTTATAAAAAAATATTTCAGATTTATTTTAGGTTATCAAATACCATGCGTGAACAAAGTCATGGAACCTCATGACAAACAGATGAAATTTACTACACTTTTTAAAGAGGAAACTTGTAAGTCGGTCAGATTTGACCGGAACACAACAGGAGGGTTAAAATGTGAATGCATCTTTCCAAACTGTAAAAATAACATTTTTATCGTGGTCAGTTCCGCCTCTGCAGCACCCCTCTAGTTCAACTCTGCTATAGGCGCGGATGAGGTGTCTTCCTACCGAGGTACGAAGACAACTTCACAATTCAAACTCTTGGGCACTCACTGAACAGAAATCGGAATGTAATGAAAACTGAATCAGACGTAACACCGGTAAGTGCCTTGAACAGCTTGCAGAATGTAAGGATTTAGGGCCACTGCAGCAAACCCTGGCTGACTGGTGATGCAGTCTGCGACCTTGATGTCAAACTGAATGAGACAGTGTTCAAAGAAATTCACTTTATTCATTCGGAATTCAGTGCTTATAAGAAATCAGGACACGGGTTTTATCAAATATAGGCCTGCTGAACAGATAATTAAAATCTATCCGTCACGGTTTTAGGGAATGTTCTACCACTCTGCCACTCGCTGTTAATCATTTTCTGGCACTACGTTAACTCTTTGGCGGCTTGAATCTATGGCTCATACTGTTAGGCTCAAGACGTTTAATTCTGTCACTCTCCATATTTTCTGATAGTTAACAAAGGCTAATTCTAAAAACACAGCAGCCCAGCCCACCCGGTTTCCCCTCCCATTATTGAGCATTTTTCAAAGTTGAGCCGGGGCTGGAGTTAGCTGAAAATAGTGGGGTGTAGTTACTCTGTTTAGCTATTTAGTTGTTCGTGTTCACATACGTGAGTTGTTTCCCCTTTTTCAGGGACCAGATGAGCACGCAAGGCATTCGTAAAGACTCGTGTATAAAGAGAGAGAGGCTGTATACCGAGAGAAAACTCTGCTTTGTCAGCTAGGAAGTAAGAACGTTAGGGTGTTTGTTCACCGGTTAGATCAGGGGTTTTCAAATCTTTTCCACAAAGGCTGTAGCTGCAGGTTTCATTGGAAACAAGCAGCAGCCCCCCTGATTTTTCTTAATCAGGAAAAACAATTAATCATGAAAACTTGCAGCCACACTCTGTGGATACAATTGAACAGTCATGCATGGCACATGCTATTTTCACGATGTGTACACAATAATACCGTAATATTTACGTAACCAGTAAAATAGATCAGCATGTAGAAATGGCACTCATCTTTTTTATTGCTGTACAACATTTTTTTTTCCGTTTTCTTTTTTCTTATTTGCCCAGGTGTGTGCTTTAATGTCTCGCTAATGTGCAGTTCAATGTCCCTTTCTGTTGCCGCTGGCATTTCTTTCATTGCTGCATATAGCTGCTATCGGAAGAAAACCTTGCATCTCCAAAATCGTAACTTCACAGTAGAAGGAAAAAACCTACTTTACTTTTAATGTAAGCAATGCAACCAGACTTTTTTACAAGTCATTTCGGTTCATTTCTTTAGTCCATTCATCATGAAATTTACACACAATGTAAAGGCAGTAGGTTTTAGTCAAAACCTGAAAAACGAGATATGACGAGATATGAGATTTTCTTCCAACAACAGCAATATGTAAAAATTTGTTGTTTTTGCAATGTTTATTCTTGTTTTTTTCAGTGGTGTTGAAATATATTACTAAAATTTAGTTTAACTAGATTATTCTGCATAGTGGAAAATAAGTATAAATTTTCAGGATGCATCTAAATGAGGTACAGTGAAATGAAAATCTTACTGATGACACTCATTGAACCGAAAGGTCCTCTTCCCCTTCTTGCCTCTGTCCAGACATCCAGACAAGCCACTTTCTTCATTATTTGTCAAGACAAAGTTTATTTATATAGTGCTTTTTACAACAGGTGTTGTCACAAAGCAGCTTTACAGAAAAATCCGAGCCTCCATGAGCAAGCCAGTGGCAAGGAAAAACTCCCTAAGAGCAAGGGGAAGAAACCTTCGGAGGAACAAGACTCAAAAGGGGAACCCATCCTCCTCTCCTCGACACAGGAGAGCAAACAGCATTAGTAACGGGGAAAACAAGTGAAGCAATGGTTATAATTGAATAGTTTCAGTCAGCAACAGCAGCAGTATAATCAGAAGGGTCAGTTCATGCAGTTGAGGTTTGCACAGCATTGTACAGCGAGAAGCTCCATGCTGGTCAAACCAGTCCAGAAGGCTGGCAAGCAGTGGGCACCCGATCAAGGCAGAAGAAGCAAAAGCATCAGACCGCACAGGATGGGCAGCTGTTCAACTCGGCAAAGAAAGAGAAAACACACAACGAGTTAATTCTGTAAAGAGTGACTGATTACAGTTTACAGGGTTAACAGCATAGACTCCAGCTGGTCTAGTTATAACAGAGACATGAGGTCTCCCTGAGATGTCAGTGCCACTCCGCTCCACCATCAGCAAACTTGAGTGAACATGTGAGCAGCAGGACAACAGCACCAACACTCCCAGTTTACCATAATACTCTATGTCCATGAACCCCCAGATCTGCACCTTTTATCTAACAGGAAAAACTAATTACCAACCAAAGGCTTGACTAAACAAGTGGGTTTTAAGCTTAGACTTAAAGATTAAGGCTGTGTCTGAGTCCTGAACACTTACTGGAAGATTATTCCAAAGTTGGGGGGCTTTGTATGAGCCTGATGTAACTTTATTAATTCTAATTACTAATAGTAAGTTAGCACCTTATGATCTAAGTAGGCGTGATGGTTCATAATAAGAGAGAAAAGTTTACTTAGATACTGAGGGGCGAGGCCATTTGGAGTTTTATATGTCAGTAAAAGAATTTTGTAATCAGTGCAAAATTTCATTGGCAACCAGTGTAGGGTTGATAAAACTGGACTGTTATGGACTCTTATGGTCAAACTTTCTGGTTCTTGTGAGGACTTTGGCTGCAGCGTTCTGGACTAACTGAAGCTTGTTAAGGCTTTTGCTGGAACAGGGCAGCAGGGCATTACAGCAGGGCATTACAGTAATCCAGTCTTGAGGTAAAAAATGCAAGTGTTAAATCAGATAGTTTGTTTCTAGGAGCTTTTGGACCAAGAAGAAGAACCTCTGTTTTATCTGAGTTGAGTAGCAGAAAGTTACTTGACATCCAGTCTTTCATGTCTTTTATGCAGTTCTCAATCTTGTAAAATTGAAGTTTATCATCTGGTTTGGCTGATAAATAACTGTGTGTCATCGGCATAGCAGTGGAAACTTGCACTAGTGCTGTCTCTGTACTATGATGGAAAGTGACATTGTGCCTTGGTTGAGCCAGCACTGGAGCAGATTGAAGAGCCTTTTCATTTCCCTGAAGGCATTTTGACAGTCTCCAGACCATTCCCAACACACACCTTTCTTTTTTAGGTGGTTCAGTGGTTCATATAGGTCAGCCAGGTTGGGGATAAACTTATGATACCAGCCTACCAAACCAAAGAATCTCTGAAGACTCCTGAGGTTAGTTGGAGTCAGGTACCTGCAAATGGCTGCCACCTTTTCAGGATCTACTTCCACCCCCCGACCCGACATTACATGTCCCAGTAAGGTGATTTGCGTCTGGGAAAGGTGACATTTTTTTTATGCTGAGAGTTAGCCGGGCCTGATGTAATTTGCTGAAGACTTCATCCAAATGTTGGAGGTGCTGATCCGAAGTCTGTGAGAATACAATAATGTCACTGATGTAGACAAAACATATTTTCCCTTTCAGCTCTCCCAACACTTGTTCCATCAACCTCTGGAAAGTTGCTCACCACCTTGTTGGCTTTAATAGCGGTGCGAGTCCGTGGTTAACTCCATTGTCCAACTCTGTTTGTTGTCCATTTGACGAAAAAAGTTACCTTCAACTGCAAAAGTCGTGCGCACGACTGCAAACAGTAAACAAAAAAAACAGAGAAAATAGCTCCAAGGGAGAAATTGCCAACGCTCATTCACCATGCCGGTCCTCTCTCTCCCGCCATGTTCTCCCTTCCTTGTTTTGTTTTTACCTCTGTCCTCAGATTGGCCGATTGTCCCATGACGTAGTGAATGTAACCGGGTACTTGAAGTTCATAGAGGAAAGCTCAGAATTGCACTCTTTTCCACAGGCTGATTGAAGCTGATAATGGTAGGAGGTTTATGATAAAGCTACCAGCTGTGGAGGAAGTTATAGTCTGCTTAACACGTTAACATGGTGATGAATGTGCATTACAGCTAAAACGAATTTAGTATGAGATCAGATAATGATCTGAGACTGCTGTGCTCTGGGGGAGAATGGCTAAATGATTTATGTTTACACCAAACGTCAAGGGTGTGGGTGCAATAATGAGTAGGCCCCTTTATATTTTGAGTGAAACATACAGAATCTAAGATAGATATAAATGCCTTACTTAGTGGATCTTGTGGTTTATCAAAGTGGATAATAAAATCTCTGACAATTATTACTTTATTCAAAAACATTATTAAATTGATATAAAGTCCGAAAATTCCTGTAAGAACTGAGAATACAGTCCTGGCGGCCTATAGATTGTAATTACTGGAAAGGAATTTTTATTTGTTCCCCGATCACTTATGCTAAGAAAATGAAAGAAGAGAATTTGTAGCCTACTTTCTAAAGCTTTTGTATAGATAGTTGTTATACCTCTACCCTGGCCTCTTAAACGAGAGCTATGTGCATAACTGTAGCCTGTGGGGGTGGCTTAATTTGGACCAAAGTATTCATCAGGTCTAATCCACATTTCTGTGAGGCACAGAGCATCATGATCATGATCAGTTATAACTTAATTTACAATGACGGCCTTAGATGTAAGAAATCTAATGTTAAGCAGTCCTAGTTTCAGACTAAAGGTACCGTCACTGCAAACTGGTGTAACTGGTCTGATGTTAATCATATTACTAAAACAAACTTTACAAGGATTTTTGGTGCTTTGTTTTATTCGGGTAACAGACACAGTCTCTATTGGGTGGAACCTATGTGGTGTCTCAAGGCAGCTAGCAGATGGTCGATTTAGCCCGTTTGTCTGCTGCCTGGCCTCGGCCCTGTTTTGTCAGCGACTGACTGTCCTACACTGATGGCCATCTGAGAGACTACAAGCTATGCTACGTGAAATAAGAGCACCCTCCCGCAAGGGCTGGATACAGTCCCGACTCACAAGACCAGGCTTGCCCTCAAAAGTAGACCAATTATCTACAAATCCCACACTGTTTTCTGAGCACCACTTGGACAACCAACAAGATAACCTGCTGTAGATTTCGGAGACACGTTGAACTGGGATGGGGCCAGAGCATATTATGGCATCAGACATCATCTGGGCTAATTTACCCACCTCTTTTAAGTTATCTTTAGTGATTTGCAGACGAACGTCATTAGTACCTACATGAATGACTATCCTTGAATATCTACAGCTAGCTAGCAGCTACAGGTTCCCTCTAATGTCCAGCGCTCTGGCTCCTGGTATACAGATCAACATCTGATCCACACAAGGTCTTTAGCATTTTCTCCTCTCTTCTCAACCCTCCTCCTCCCCCTCCACCCTCTTCTCTCACCCTCTCACCCTTCTGTCACCTTCTTTGAGGAGAAGGTTGATAGAATCTGCAAGTCTTTTCCCTCTGTCTCCACTCCTTCCACTAGTCCTTGTCCTCTTGTTCTCAATCCCCTAAGCTGTTTTTCTTCTCTTTCCACAGATGATGTCCTACAGCCGATCAAATCCAGTAATCCAACCACCTGCCACTGGATCCCATCTCATTCACCCTGCTCCAGTCAATCTCCATAGATATACTGCCCTTCATCACTTTTCTCATAAACAACTCCTTGTCATCAGGTCAAGTTCCATAATTTTTTAAGACTGCAAGAGTGGTTCCTATCCTGAAGAAGGCTATGCTTGACAGCTCTGATGTCAACAACTACAGACCGGTATCACTTCTTTCTTTCCCTTCAAAAATCCTTGAACATGCAGTGTATAATCAACTATCTCTCTCACTCAGAACCAGCTCCAGGACCCCAACCAGTCTTCTGAGTCTTCTCACCCCAACCTTCCCAGTCACTTCCCAGTTTCTGTCAGCCCTTATAGCAGTGACTGAGAAGCTTCAGGCAGCAAGATCAGCCAAACTGTCATCTGTTCTGATTCTTCTTGACCTCTCAGCAGCTTTTGACATGGTCAACCATCCAATCCTGATGGATGTCCTCACCAACCTTGGAATCACTGGCTCTGCATGAAAGTGGTTCAAAAAAGTCCTATCTGGAGGGTCGCTCTTATCAGGTAACATGGAAAGGGTCCACATCCTCTCCATGCAGGCTCTCCACAGGTGTCCCACAAGGCTTGGTAATGGGTCCTCTTCTCTTTTCACATTACACTTATTGTCTTGGTGATGTAATTTCCTCTCATGGTTTCTCTTACCACTGCTATGCTGATGACACTCAACTAATGCTTTCCTTCCCACCTTCTGATACCCAAGTTTCCAGTCGCATCTCGGCATGTCTGACTGACATTTCTTCATGGATGGCAGCTCACCACATGAAGCTCAATCCTAGCAAGACTGAACTGCTACTCATCCCTGCAACTACAGGTCCTCATCATGATCTTGCCATCTCATTTGAGAACTTTTTGATTGTTCCGTCCGAAGATGCAAGAAATCTTGGTGTGATTCTGGATGACCAGTTATTGTTTTCAGCTAATATTGCGAACCTGACTTGGTCATGCAGATTTCACTTACTCATGAGACCACCCAGGTGCTAGTTTAGTCTCTTGTCATCTCAAGGCTTGACTACTGCAACTCACTCTTGGCTGGTCTTCCTATATAGGCCATCAAGCCCCTGCAACTCATCCAGAATCCAGCAGCACGGCTCGTCTTCAATCTTCCTAAGTTCAGTCACGTCACTCCACTGCTGCGCTCCCTTCACTGGCTTTCTGATTTTCAGATTTAAAACCCTGATGCTTGCCTACAAAGCCAAAAATGGACCAGCCCTTCCCTACCTAATGGCAACGGTCAAAACTCGAACTGTACCTCGAGCCCTTCAAGCTTCAAGTACAGCTCTGTTTGACCCGCCATCCTTCAACATGCATGGAAGACAAGCATCAAGACTTTTCTCTGTCCTGGCACCCAGGTGGTGGAACGCACTCCGGCTGGCTGTCCAAACAGCAGACTCTCTTACTGTCTTCAAATGCAGAGCCTTTGAAGGGCCTGGAGTCGAGGGTGTGCTAGTTCTCCCTGAGGCACCTGGAGCTTCTAACAGCGAGTCTGAGCCCTGCTGACTAGCCCTGCTCTTTTCTAACTTCCAGATGCACACCTCTAACTGTATAATCTTCTCCGTAAACCACAAAACTAACTTACACTTCTCAAAAACAAAACTAACACTGCTGTCACTAGTGTTGCTACTGTTAGTGTACATGGCGTTTTAGTCAAGCTCTCTTTAAATATTTAGCTTTTTATTGCCTACACTTATGAATAAAGGACTGATCAGTTGATCAGTTATTAAAGTTATATGCATTAATGCTTTATATATCCCGCCAAAAGCTGAACTACTGTATTATTACACAGGAAAATGGGAGTGGAACTAGTGACAAAATAAGAACTGTGACTTTTTTCACAAATCAGCCTGGTCAGTTTGAACCTGGTTTCCTTCATCTGAGAGCTCAACTTTTGAAGTTATAAGCTTTAGAAAATAAAACCCTGATGTGTAATTTTGGCGGGGGAAATGACATCATCTGAATTCACAAATCAGGACTAAGAAAACGCACCAGGGTTTGCAGATGCACGTTACTGCATTATGTTGTTACATTAAATTACAGAGTTATAGCCAATAGAAGTCTGTACTATGCCTTTAATAACGAGGGTGAGTTCCTTTATTTTCGAATCAGAAATATTTGTGGCTATCTTTTGAAAAAGTAATTTTCAAGTACCCTAAAAGAATTACTACCATTAGCCATCCACCTTCAGAGGAAGAGTGTGACTCAAGAATACTACCATGAAAATTTGGTTTGAATAAAAGTAAAGTTATTAGTGCCATGGCTAAGTACAGCTGTAGATCCCCACTGAGTGCGCCAAAATTCTTTGCCTTTGGAACATGATGTTTTTCTTAAAGAAAATAGTCATTTCATCTTTGAGTTTTACAAAGTAAAAATAAGGCCTTTTGTTAAATCATGTAACCCCTATACATTAAGAGAAAAACAGGACAGTTTAAGTGACATGCAAAACAACAAAAAAACTTTTTACCTACTTGAGCACCTACAAAAGTAAGAAATTCTTTGTAAAGTGCAAAACTTTGACTGTACCAACACCCTCTCTCATATCTTAGACAACATTTGCCAAAAAATGGCATTAAAGTAAAAGGTCCTTCATCAGCATCGGTAACCTGTTCATGTCCTCTCTTATGGTAAGGGTACAAAAAAGTTTCAAGGTCGATTGGGGTCCATCAACAGGAGGTTCCGAGCATAAACACCAAGTTACCTGTTACTGACATTTTAGGCCTTCTTAAATCAAACATCTCTGACAGTAACCTTCATGCTGTCCATTACAGTAAATGGTCTATTAAATCATGCACGCTTTCCGTCCTTTCTGACCTGTTCCACTAGTGGCTAAAGCTTGTTCCAGGCCACTTTCACAGTGTGTCAAGTCCTCTGATATCCCGACCTTCTTTTGTAGTCATTTTTACATTCTTTCCTTCCCTATGTGAAATTCTCAGATTCCAGCGCATCTTATAGTCATCCAATTCGTCCACTTTATCACAGGGACTTTTATTCTTAGCCAGTAGTACAGCCATCTGTGTTTCCGTGCAGTTGGCTTCACTTCAGTTTCTTTAGACTTGCACAAGGCCACTTTGGCAGAGAGTTTGCTGATTATTTTTGTATGTAACGGCACACTTCAAAACACCGTTGTCAGTAGTTTCTCCATGAAGTCGTCTTGTTTTTTTGCGATTCTTTTAATTGCTTTTAGAACAACAATTAAAGGAATACTTTCCTTAGCATTTAAAGCTACAAACATTCAAGAGAGGCTAGAAAAAGACGGATTTTGCACAAAATCTGAGTGAGCAGTTGATAGACTAAACTTGCTTTGGCACCATCTTGGCTCGCCCGTTGGGAAAATTTGAACAAGCAACTGGCAAAAAAGAAGCTGACTTCGGCTTCAGGGAGAGTTAAAATCCATGATATGAGCAGGTTGTCTTTTTCAGCTTGACAGCTGAGTAACATTATTTTTGCTGTTTCACAGAACCAACAAATCATTATTGTATTGTCCCATTTGCTAATGCTTGTGATAGCTAATAAAAACTGCTGCACCATTTAAGATGGAACGGAAAAAGACGCCAAATTCAGCCTCGTAGTTTTAACACTGGTTGTATTTTTTATTAAGGAGTTTTAGGTGACTTCTAAAAGTCACCTCAGTCATTTTCCCTGTTTCTTATTTTGAAGCCATTCCCCAAAACAGACTGAAACAACAAACATACAAACTGACATTAATGAATACCAAAATAATTTATGCAGTCATAAAACATTTAATTAGTTTAAAAATGTATTTCTTTATTGTTGTAATGTCAATACAATAAAATTAGCTGACTTGTTACAAAATGTAACAAGGTGTTTGTGACTAATAAGCTCTAGTAATACACACATTATGTCCAAGAATATTGGCAGATTTAAATAAATGTCCTTCACGTACAAAACCGTCCAACTGACCCTAAAAAACAGACACACATAAAGAGTTGTTGTTCAGGACCAAACTCCTAGACTGTTCTGAAATGCCATTAAAATCATGTGAGAGAAAACATCAGCTGTTAATTTTAAATCTGGTAGAACTGTGACAGTTTATGACTAAAACACCAGCACACAGGGCTGTGGGAAACACTGGAATTGCAGTTAATTTCACCAACTTGTGCCAGCAAATATTACGTCTAGGGTGCCCATATTATGTGTTTTTATTTTCTGAATTAAACAGACAAAAAACATTTCGGAATGGAAAAAAAGATTATATAATGTAATAGTTGCAGTGGAATAAATAACCATGCATACCAAAACCTCCACCTGTAACTTTTTTTTTTTTGTTTTGTTTTGTTTTGGGGCGCTATAACAACCAAAAATCTGTTTCTCAGCAACCGCTTAGCCAATTAAGCTGAAACTTTGCATGCGGCATCATTATTCCACTGTATAAAGAAGCTGGTAAGGACAACTCAATCGGTGGACAAATCTGGCCACCATTGGTCAATAAGCTTTCAACAGTCATTTAGAGGGCTTAGAATTGACCACTCATCATACAAATTGAATGATGTGTCCATAAAGTAAATCTCTAATAGCCTATAAAGTTTGACCTCAATTGGCCATAAGGTGGCACTATTCAACATAAACTACAATAAGTCCTATACATTTTTTAATGATTTTAAAAAATCATTATATATGATGCCTTATTCTGAGTTTATTATCAAATGCAATTCTATCAAAAGTCTTTAAAGTTTTTCTGCAATTGTTCAATGTTTGGAAAATTAGCTTTTTTAACTGGACATCAATCAATCTCTCCGGCCTGTTTTTTTCTGACTTAAGGGGCTATAAATTCATTAGTTTTCATCTGATAGTGACAAAACTTGGAAAACAAAAATGTACAATACCATTTTTTGAGGAAGCGTGCAAAGTTCCATTTAAATTGATCTCTAAGGACCCTACAGTACGTATTCTAGTGCATATTTATTAAAAATTCATTATATCTTTTTATGATTTAAATAAAGAAAAGACAATGGTATCAAACTACACATTTCATTAACATCTAAAACTCTGCAGTCACATGTATGTTTCAAAACAGGAAATGTGGAAATTTGATCTAAACCCATCATTGCCACAGAATCAGGGTGGCAATATATTCTTCAAGCACCAGAGGGAGCCTCAGACATACATACAGAAAGTTTCTGAATTTTATGTATCCCACTGACCCCAAGACTTTTTTAAGTCTTTAAAAAAAAAACCCAATGTTTTATGATAAATGATGAAACTCCAGGGTTTTTATTGCATAATTTGGTCTTAAAACAAACATCAAAGTCTCAAGGTCAATAATTATTTTAAAAAGCTTGCCTTTAAACATGGTATTGCAGCATGATATGAATCAGTCTGTCCAGTCTGGCATATCAGTCTGACATAAGCGGCCATAAATCCATCAATGATGCTCTTATTCTGACCAAATTTGATGTACATTCACAAAAATCAGTTGAGGAAACATTAAAATATGCTTGAGTCGACTTTAGCAGGCTCTTGCAATGGATAATGTACTGCCAACAAATTACAACATCATTATTTCTGTCTAAGATGAAAATAAAACATGACTATAGTTTTAAATTACAAAACTTAATGAGCCTTGACACTTTACAAATATAGGTATGTTACTTAACTTTACAGGAAATCCTGTAATTTGATAAACAATTATTGATCACAAGTGTTATATTTTTTAGCCACCAGAGAGAGCCAAATTACCAGAGAATTTATGTATATTGTGCTTCAAACCAAGCCTGACAATTTTTCAAATGAAACATCGTGACTTTTAAGCACAGTGTGGCTGTAAGATTTGAACAAATCAATGTGACCTGGCTTAGTCTGCCCTAAAGGGCTACATATACATAAATGATTGTCTGATTATAACAAAATTTGAAACATATGTACAAAATGACAAACTGAGGGTGTATTATGAATTAATTTTCAATTCTATTATTCAATAATCACATTAATGAAAAGTTGGGAACAAATTACTAAAGTGGTGCTTGGTTCCATATTGCTCCCTACCAATAAATTGTCTCAAAAAATGCAGCCCTGCAACAGGCCTCTTGTAACTCACCATGAAAACATCCCTCTTTGAAGCCTAATGTTATGTGTTCAAGTCCCCTTCAAAGATTGTGGCCGGAGCTGTGTAAATATTAGTGTATGCGATCACATACAGATTTTAATCATAAGAAATGAAGCTCTTTCTAAAAAAATCCAATGACTTTCTGTCTTCTATGGTCAGAGGTCGACACATAAGCCATCACTGATGTAATGGTGCTCAGGCCACGCAGATTGACGCTTGTGGCTATATTTCTTTTTATAACTGTCAATCTTATCTGCATTATATGGTATATGTCAGCAAATTTGTTCTTTTGTCCTTAAGTCTGTCCCTGTTTCAGTCTTACATTTTTAAAGGGTTTCATCCCAATTAATGGGGAAGAGAAATATAGTGCTGTGCAGACGTCTTAAGCTTTTGGGAAAATTATATCCCAGACAGCAGGCATATATTGGTCTGCTGGCTTGATAAGGTCGGCACCCTGCTGACTGTTTGCCACTTCTGGCCACCCAGGAAACGCTGAGCAAAACACCAGTGAACCGCCAGTATTGCTATCAGTGGGCCAACAGTGGCCCACTATCCTTCTGCTATCAGGGATGTAAAGCTATTTATCTGGGCAGTAAGCATTTGTTTGTTCAAAGAAATACTAACATTACAATAAAATAAATTAACAAACAGTACATTGTGATTTTATGTGTAAAGGGGTTAGCTTAAATTTTCAAAGCTGTCCTCCAGTCCAGTATTTAAAACTACATTTTTTCTGGCCTGCTTCAGGTGAAAGTTCTTTTTGACGTTCAAAGCAAAGGCTACCCAACTATATTTCCACAGCAATGTTTTCATACATCTAAACGATAATCTGTTTGACTTCTAGAGAATTAAAAAGTAACTTGAGTGTCACCAGTCACTCCAGAGATTCCTGGCAAGAAACATCTCTCTGAAAAGCAAAGCAAAACGGTGCACAACTTCATGAGGTTGAACCAGAGGGACGGCTCTGACTGAACGTGCCCTTATAAAGCTGACGCTTCGCGCCATAGCGTTGCTAAGCGACGAAAGCAGGGCTTCCATTTGCAAGTTAGCTAGCTAACGCTAGTGACTTTCCCTTCGAGCGAGAGATATAGAAAAAGATATGTTTATGTTTGTAGCTATAGCCTGAGTCTAACTAACTGTTGCTTAAGTTGTTTATCACATAATTACTCACCTTTCCTAAACAGAAGCTGCTTGCAGAAGTAGTCCACTTCCAGTAAGTTACCCTGCCACTGGTTGGAGAATGTTGTTTATGCTGGTGTTCTGAGCAATTGTGCTACCTTGTCTAAATATCTTACCGTACCGCATATTTTAAGTAGCGCTCTACATAAAACTGTAGGTGGGATATTTTGATGTCCCAAATTATCCTATCAGAAAATGCTAGCGTTACCTGTAGTGAAATCTATAGGTAGAATAATATGATAGCCTAAATCTCCTTATCAATAACGTTATACGTGACCAGCATCAAAAGAATAATTAGGATATTGTGATGGCCTAGTTACATTACCTTATCAGAGAGTAAGTAATAATATTAATCGGAATATGCACTGAATTAACGTTAAAAACACAACAAACATTTTAAAACATTAAATTACCACGCTATAGTAATGATATGCGCATGCTCAGTAGGACAAATTGATAGAACACCGGTACAGTAGATGGCGCCATTCACAGGTTTTTGACTAAATAGTAGTCTCTTTCCGGTTTAAGTTCTCCACGCTGTTACGGTAAAGCGGTAGGTTAATCATTTAACATTTTTCTTATTTTAGAACAATTTATCATCTAAAGGAACGACGGTACAAAACTCGGCAACTTTGACACTTTCTCATCTGTATCTGTAAAGTAAAATATGTTCATATTTGGTTTCTAATTGAATAACTGGCAAAAGAACGGGCAAGACTCATTCAGACCGGCCGAGCTGAGTTAGCGAATTGAACCAGCCCATGTTTAATTCTCTGCATTAGCATCCAGCTGTTTTATATTGCGCAGTTAAAAAAAAAAAAAAAA
>JAILXH010137831.1:0-10245 GCA_023558415.1 Piaractus mesopotamicus
TATTGCTTTTTGTATATGTTGTACTTTGTTCTTAATCTCCCAACAAAAGCTTTGGCAATACAAGTGTTAATATTTGCCATGCCAATAAGGCAACATTGAATTGAACTGAATTGAACTGAATTGAACTGAATTGAATTGAATTGAATTGAAAGAGAGAGAGAGATATAGAGGAGAGAGAGGCAAGGATGAGAGAGAACGAGAGGCAGAAAAGAGATAGAGAGAGAGAAAATGAGAGACAAGGAGCTCCCTTACTGGCAGAGAGAGAGAGAGAGAGAGAGAGAGAGAGAGAGAGAGAGAGAGAGAGAGAGAGAGAGAAAAGAAAGGCAGGGAAAAAAGAGAGAGAGGGGCGAGGAAGAGAGAGAAAACGAGCGACAGAAAAGAGTAAGAGATAGAAACGGAGAAAGAAGAGTGAGAGAAAAAGGGAGAAAGAGGCAAGAAGACAGAAAGAAGAGAGTGAGAATAAGAGTGACAGAGAAGAAAGGACAGAGTGAGAGAGAGAGCAAGAGAGACTTACGCCAAAAGCAGACAGGCAGATGCTAGAGGAAAGTGTGCAAAACTAATTTAACAAGGCCAAAGCAAACCACTGCATCCTGAAGCGCTCTTGAAAGATCCACTTCCAGATCAATAGCCATATATTCCTCAGCCTCATCATCTCATGCCACCACAGGCCTAAAATCAATACCCTCCAATCAGTTCACTGCTGAGTTCAACAGCTTCTTAGTTCTAAGCCCACCCCACTGACCCACAGCAAGTCGCCTCATTCGTCACTGCTGATGGCTTAATGTAATATTCATTAGCTCAGAGAGTGGTCAACCAATCAGTGTAGGCGTGCATTTAGTGGCAACTGTGAGATATGTTCACCGCATCCTTCTGTAAATGCAGCATCTGTGTGCTTTAGGGTGCTGAAAAAGGCCAAAAGTCGAGCACCTGACTGCAGTGATTTTCACACGCTCTGTGACAAAACCACACAAAGCACATGATTTTGACATCGGCTGGAAGACTCGCCATACTGAAAGCAAAACCTCGCAAAAATATTTATTATTACACAATGTATATACTCACTGACCTCAGGGTATGTAAGACTGATGCAGCTCAGGATTGCCCCAGTGAAAGACAGTTACCCAGACCACCACAGAGGGAGTGACTGGGCGTGTGTTTATTACTGTGGAGGTAGTCATTTCCTCTCCAGGTGTGGCAAACATTCACAGCCATATACACTCACTACCTGCCTACTACACTGCACCTTAAGCCCTGTAAAGCCCTGCCCACTCACAGATACCCACTATCCAGATGCTGCTGGTCTGGGTGTTTTTTGTCTCCTTCTGTCTTCAATGAGGGGTGGAAAATCCTGAAAATAAAAATTCTGAAAATCCTACTTAAGAAAGAGCACTGTTACTGTAGTGATCATTTACTTGAGTGCAAGTAAAAGTATTAGCCTTTTTTGGCTGAAGTGGATATTTCTACTGTTTTATCTACTCTTTTCCATGTATAACATACATTCTTAAAGCTTTTGTTGTGTTTATTTGACATGCAAAATCAAATCGAATCTAATAAAGCCAAAAATTCTGAGATTGTTTTGTCACAAACTACCATTTTGAACACATGAACAAGAACATCAGTCACACACCAGTTTCACTTTATTGTTACTCTGATTAACTGAAATAAAAATAAGCACATACTGATCTGAATTCTGTTCTGAATGAGCTCATGCCCTCACTTGGAAAAAGAGAACAGTGCATCCAACAAGAAAAAGAAGCCTTGTGCTACTTTAATGTAATGACAGAAAACACAGTAGCACACAGAAGGCTCCAATTCCTCGTGCTGATACGTTACTATACCCAAGTGGACGTAGTACATTGATACTCTGGGGGCTAAATTGAACGAGTTAAAGGAGACAAAGCCAAGGTCTCTGAGAGAATCACCAATGAGATGCTATGTCAGAGGTTAATCAGCTTCATAAGTGCTCAGCAAAGACATGTCAATTCCATAATACAGTGAACGTAGTTTCAGTGAGGAGTTAAAAAGCATAATTGTAACTGATCCATTCACTATATGCCAAAAGGTTTGTGTGACAGTGGCAAATCTCACTGCCTCTTGATTTTGCACTAGTTTGATTTTATTGAGGTGTTTTGTAATGATTTGTTTTGAAAAATGTTTGTAACCAGATCTCTGTTTAACCCCTTACATGGCCAGGGCCCACCAGCAGCCTCAAAGTTTTATCACACACTTCTATAACCTAAGAATAGCTTAGCCAGTCTGCACTGAAGTCCCTGTAGTTACTGAGTAATAAGCCTTAGAATGTAATACGCCTGAGATTTTAAGGGGCTAAACGTTAATGCAGTGTCTTTACTTCTGCACTGTAAATTGAGTTAACTGTTCCTCAGAAATTCTGCAATACCAGGTTGACCAACATCAATGCTGTAACATATCATTGGCAACTCCACAGAAGAAGGAAAAAATGTTCTCAACGTTAATGTATGTTAATGTGAAGAAGTATTATGGATCATTTCTACTGGTCCAATCATCATGAAATGTTCACACCAGTGTAGGAAAGCTGGCTTTTCCAACAGTACTGCTTTAGGGCTACACAAAAGAATCTACTAACATGCTGGAGTGCTGCCTAGTAAAATCACAAAAACTCCGCTGCTGATTGTTAAGAGTATTCAAAGCTTCTTAACAGCAGAATTTGTAAATGAATATGTCCATGTACATGTGCAAGTGTGTGCATGATTTGCATATCTTCATATTTCATCACTCCCCACCCCCCAAATACGCCAAAGCAGGGTGACAGTTATGCCACAATAGACACAGGTCTGATCAAAGAATGCTGTGTGTCATGATAACATGCAATACGGAATATAGGTCAAGTGAGAGACATAAGCATGTCATGGCTTCTGCTTTTTGACGAGCTTCTATAAATGTTTCCACCAATAAAGGTTAAAGCACATATCATCTCATGGCTAAGCATGACTTGAAATGCTCTGACCTACAACATAAAAGCATGTGGCTTATCACCCCGCGTGTGCGTGTGTGTGTACACGTCACACGTGGGTGAAAGATAGTGAGTTATGAATATGTAGATGGAACGCGGTCATAATGAGTCATCAATTGTGTGTGTGTGTCTAAGAACTCTCAAAGTAATGGTCAGCATACTTTGTCACCTGTTTAAGCTCCAATGGGCCAAGTCAGCAAACTGAAATGACAGCCAACATGAAGAACAAAACCATCAAGGAAATGACTAATATTAAAGGAACTGATGCACAGTAATGTCACAATCCTATCAGTATCAACATGACTCATATTTGATGTATATATTGTACTCTTGAAGAGCAAAACTTTTTGGTGACACTCAGCATTTTAAGCATTTTACTGCATGTGTAACCCAACAGAAAAAGACTGTAATACATAAAATGTCCCAGTTTTAAAAATGATTTAGGTATTGGCATTAGCACCTATGTACATGAAAAATACTGGACACTGGCGTCACACAAAATTCATATTCTTATATTGGCGCATGCCTAATTAAAAAAATCTGGAGAACAATTTGGTAAAAGGCTTACAAATTCATTGAAACAGAAACTGCCTAAATTGACCAGGAACTAGAGGTGGGCAATATGATGATAATTAATAAATGACACACACTTTTCTGAGCATATAGGGGATTCCATCATTACTGTAGGAACCCTAACCAACTGTACGTTTACATACAAACATGATTAAGTACAGCATACTTAGTCTTGATTAAGTAGATTTAGTGCAACAGAGTGTAAAATAGTAGTACTTTTAAATGTGGCACTCTCAACATCATGAAATGTCTTGAAAATGTCTTAAAGTATCATGACATTCTATTTTTGCCATATTGCCCAACCCTACTTGGAACAATATCTCACTACATTAGCACACACCTAAGAATACTGTTTTCTCCTCCTACAAAGTTACCATTTCAGAGATAAGAGGTTTCGTTACAACAGCAATGATATTCACATTCGCAGACAGAATGACCCCTCTCACACCTGCCAACTATCCCTGTGGACATTAGAGCAGCACTGCTATTCAGCTCCACTCTGTCCAAACAGAGCAAGTGTGCCTACACACCAGCCCCCCGTCATTACACATCACACAACTACTGCACTATTAGGACAGGCAGACAGACAGTAAACACTGGCTACCTGCAACTCCAACTCTCTCTAGAACAACACTACTCTGGCTTTTAACTCTCAGTAGTTGCAGTTATAGCCAGCAATAACAGAAGCAGTGTAATATTATATTCACTATATAATTCTCCCTCATAGCACACTGAAACAGATGGTAAGGTTCCACTGAAAACTGTCAATCCACATGACATTCGTATTGGAGAGATTTTTAAAAATAATTTTAATCTGATAAACATTTGTTATACATAGACATTGTTGTACATACTGTCTTTTTTTTGCCAGGAACAAAAATTTCCTTTAGATTTGGCATGTTTCTCTCACTTTTGACATCAAAACAAATGGAATAAAGTCAGAAATGTAGACTCAAACCTGTCGATACAGAAAAAAAAAATGTGTGCCTTTAACTTCCATTCAAATTTCAATTTTTACCCTCACCTGGTAAAGTTGCTATTGTGGAGATATGAAGTTTGTCTTGACAGCGATGACATTAGTGACAGGTAATTACATTTAAGTAACTGTAAATCAAACGTATAACAAAATGACAGTGATAAATCTTCAAAGGGTCCAAAAGGCTGGGGCAGTGTGGCCACAGCCTGCCGCCATTAGCTGATTCTGGATCAGCGTGGCCTTCCAGCTAATAAGGCTTTAGCTAACAACTTACTTAGACCTAAAAGTATGTCTCCTAAATCTCACTGCAAGGACAGTTCAAGTTAAGCTAATGGAAATATGACAAAGGTAGCTCAGGACAAAATCCCCAAATCAATCTGGACAATCTGTTCACTGAAGCACAATGACCCTTGACATCTGACCTCAGTTGTCGGCGACCCTCCTCTTGACCTTCTCAGTCTGGAGCCCTCCCCTGTTGTTAGCTTACAGGGCGTGTTTTTTCCTAGTCACGTACAGGCTAATAAGAATATAACCTTGAGAAAAGATAATCAAATCAAAATAGCACTGATTTCCAAAATCAAATTAAGGTGAGAGAGCTCCCACGAGAAAAGCTGTGAAATATTAACGCCCACAAAAAAACATTTTCAGGCGTATGCATTAAAGTTTAAGCCACGAAGCTAACCTTGTGCTAAGCAAGGAATCTATTAATTTATTCAGTGGGAAGAAGTGCGTCTTGAGAGGAAAGAAAGTCAGCGGATTCTTGGAGCACATACTGTATGAATAAACCCTCACCCTCATGACCAACTCCACACAGAAAATTGCAGTGTTTGGCTCTTCATTTAACCCAGCAGGCAAAGCTCTGCTTACGTTAGCTGTGGCATTTCATGCCAAAAAATCCATGAGTTCATTGTAAGAGATGCAGATTAAAATATGCTTTCTGCTGATGAATAAGTCTCCACCTCCTACATTGAAGGAGTGACGCTGGTGGAGAATGCACAGGTCAAGACCCTGAGTGGGCTGAGGTGGAACTCCTCCTTTTTCATTGACTGGGAAAAACAGCCCATATTCTCTATAGGAGACATGCGAGACTGTAGACATTGTCTTTTACACATGGTCTGTAACAGACAAATGGATCTCAATCAACTGGTGACTTACAGAAACGTATATTTGAATGCAAAGAAAATTCACCAGCCATTTTCAGAGATAAAGGTTCGATGTAGCCATGTGCATCATGCACATAACATCTGAAAAGGGTCAAAAGAAAAGTGGCAGGATATCGAAAAAGGCCAGTGAGGATGCCACACACCACAGCACTTGTTCCACAAGCTCATATGCCTCTGCAAAGATGAAGAAAGAGAGCCACATCTAGTATGAAGATGTGGGGTGTTTGTGCTGCCTATTCCAGAAGCATTAGAGCTGTTCCTAACTAAGGACTCTCTAGAGATCAACCTGAAGATTCTCCACTAAAAGTCATTTCTTTACCATCCCCCGAACTGGACTATGAACTTCATATTTGCCAGTTTATATCTGGTTTCAGTAACCTAAATTATAGCAAATCTATTGGTTAGTTAAAATGCCGGTACACTAAGCAAGGCCGCCTACAATTTAGCATGACCATGCTTTGCACACTTACGATTTAAGTGGTACATCATATTTAAAGTTGTGCTGTGGTAAGTAAAACACCATTTACAGAGTTTATATTTCACCCTCTTCATTTTTTTCTGCTTTTATTGTCATTTTTGTTTTGTATCTTTATGTTGCGTCAGTGGGTCGTATGACTGGTGCAGTGCATACAGCAAAGAAGAATGATGACTTGAATGGTGCCTAACATGGTCCTACTGCAGAAATATCTCCAGTTTAAATAATAATTCAGTTACAAAGAAATAAAGACAAATAGTTGACTTACAGAATCATAACTGACCAAAAAAAAAAAAACTACGACTAATCAGTCGACTTACTGAATTAGAAGGGACAGCCCTAGAACAAATCTTTTACCAAAGCTAGGCAATGATTCTGAAGCAAAATCCCCTGAAAAGTTTCCTCAGGCTCTGAACAATTTTCCCTCTCATCTAGGTAAAGTACTGCACAAAACATTGTGTTGGTCATGCCTCATAGGGTTTCTCCACCGTGAGTTTTGATGGCCATTGTGTTGCAGCTCCTAATCAGTGTCATGTGAGGGGTATTAGAAACACAGCTAGCCAAACGCAACTGGGTACTACACAAGGAGGTCAGCTCAGTTCTGTTCCCACACACAAGCTGTGGCAAGCTCAGTGTGGTTAGGTAAAACTTGACGTTAGGTAAAACTTGGTATGGGACCACACACTGAAGAAATCAAGAGCAAGTCTGCCACTGTAAAACCCATTATGACGTTATGGAGTTCTAGGTTTCACATGTGACTCTTTTTTGATTTTCAGATCACAGTGAAGCAACCTTAGGCAAGAGTGGAAAGGATTTTCAATGGAAAAGCACCATTGGCATTTTAGTTTAGTCCAAGACTAGGCTTAATCTATGACAAAAGATGTCCCTAAATGTCTAATTGTACATCTTTTATTAAATATTTAAGGTGTGCCCGTTGCTGACAAAGGTGTTACAATGCCAAGCCCAATGCCAAGCGACGGCTAGAGGGGCATAAAGCCACCCAGTATTGGGCTGTGGAGCAGCAGAACTGTGTTCTCTGGAGTGAAAGAGCACCAAAACCTTGGAGTGGCATTTGTGGACCATCGACAAACATCAGTTCCTGACCTCACTAATGCTCTGGAGTTGGAATTTAATCAAATCCCCACAGCAACATTTAGTGTAAAGGCTGTTACTAGAGTAAAGAGGGGCAAACTCTCTATTAATACCCTTGATTTCAGATGCAATGTTGGATGAGCAGGTGTCTTATAGTCATGGTGTACCACTTTATCTTTAGTTAAATTGCTCTACACACTTACTACATGAATTGGGAACACAGGTTTCAACCTCAGTCACTAAAAACTCCATCTGTTCTGCAAATTCTTGAGAATTTGGGCAATTTATCACATATATCACATCACAGCACTACGCCCACAGCGCCTTTACACCATGTACGCCGGGTCACATGGAGGATTTGGCCTCGGCCATGACCATATGGCCACCGTTAGGGATTTCTCCATTCAGCACTAAGCTTTAAGAATAAAGACGCAAACAAGGTTTGATGTCTGTCCTAACAGATAAACAATGGAACAGTCCCAAAGCCCTTAAACATCCCCTTTCCAGAACAGCAAGAGAGAATTGAGTGTGGCCAACAGGGCCGACCCCTGGGGGAGTTACACAAAGAGGGGATTGTCAGAATTTATGCTGTACACATCTTTATTACACAGAGGAGAACTTCTGAACTAACTGTAAGAGTTGAGTCCTTAAAAGCTTCCACATGACTAAAGTGCTGCAATTGCAAAAGACTCCAACAATGTGAATGATCTTCAAAACTTTTCACTTGTTGCTTTTGGACTAGATAAGAAAATGAATGATTCCAGCTGGACTCATATAAACACTGTAGGTGTTTGTTTCCACATAAGATTCTGCTGTGTAGCAAATTCGGTTTATTATCTCCTCATTATAAGCTAAAGGCAAAACAGTGCCTGTCCTTTTTAGTGCTGCTCCTCACACTCAATCACACAAAACAACCTCTCAAGCTTTCTGTTCATTGCTGCATATAGCACTGTGTTATTAGGCTACAGCTCATGTTATCTTATGAAAAACGGTTCAGGTTCCTTGCAACTGCTCCAAGAAACACCTGTTCTCAGCCATGCAAAATGAGTTATTCTATGTTACGCACCTGCAACTTTACATTCCACTCACTGTAGACTGGACAAAGTAGTATGAACGTAACATTTGACACTGCTGGGAAACTTCCACTTTAAAACATCTCTCCACTTTCTGAAGCCCAAAGCGAGCAGCTGCAGCTGCAGCTGAGCACCTGCTTCCTGCCCAGAAACTCACTGTTTTCGTTTAAAAAACGAGTCTCGCCACTACTGAGCTGCTCAGCCTCTAGTGAGACTCTGGCGCCTGAACTGTTTTAGCTGGACTCACCTCCGTGGCTGATGGCCGCTGCCCGCGCGCAGAGGGCCGAGGAGAGCAGCAGGAGTCCCGCCAGCAGCAGCAGCTCTGTGAGCGGCCTCATACCCGAGCAGCTCAGCCACACTACAGAAAAGTGGAGAAGCGTCCAGTTTCAGCTGCGGCTCATCGTGGTCAGTCCGCGTTTACCTGCAGCTCAGAGCCACCACACCAACACGGGTTCAGGGAAATAAAGAGAAGAAGCGTTTTCCAGAAAGAAAAATCAGTAAAAGGACTGATGAATGAAAGGCTATTGTTCTCTCTCTCCCTCCGTCTACTTTGGAAGGTAAAGACACCGGGCTGATACACACAGAGCTGCTGTGTTTGGATTCGCCGCTGATTTCCTGCCGAACAAGGTGCGAAAGTAAACGAGCTCAGAAGCGGATGAAATCGTGTAACGTCCTCTGTTTTAGAAAGTCCAACTTGTCCGGAGTTGATTCCCGTATGAGCGCAGCTCCTCCGGTCCACTCACCGCACGAGCGCTAATGGTCCTCTGTCAGGTCCTGTAGAAAGCCCACAGTATGTTCCTCAGCGCTTCCACAGCGGCTCAACACTCAGAAGCGTCAACAGCTCAACAGTAGAGAAGCAGCAGCCGCGCACAGAGCTCACACAGGAGAGCCGAGCACAGACTACAAGAGGGGGGCGTGCAGGCGGAGCCACAGCACACCAAGCCCCGCCCACCACAGAGCTTCAGGTAAGACGTTTCACGTGACCTGCCCTTATTATACATCACCGCCATTATCATTCACACTCACAAAGGTAAATTATTATCAATTCAGCAAAAACAACAATAACAGTAATATTAACTATTATTACTAGTATTATTATTACTGTTACACATTATTGTTATGTATTAGGCCTGTATGTGAGTTGTGCAGTTCCATTATTATAACAGTAGCAGTAATAGTAGCTGTAGTAATATCAGTAGCAGCAGTTGTACACTCTTAAAACAGATGTGTTAAAAAAACACATTCTGTCTCTAAATAGACACATCAGTGTGTTCAGTTGGAGACGACATATTTTGGGTCACTTTTTAACACAAAATGTTTTGAAATATTTCTATGCCCAGTTACGGATAACATATTTTGGATTACTTTTAATACAGAATGTGTTGAATCAGGAAACAATATGAGACAAAAAGTATTAATATGGCTAATACCAGTTGTTGTTATTTACCACATCACTGAAAGTGTAGTATTAGTAGACTTATTATTTATGATCATAATTATTGAATATTTTATTGATGCTTTGTGTCTCCTATTTAACATTTCAGGGATTTAAAGCCCAGCAGTCAGTAGATTAGATGTTTTGAATGGAGGCTTCATAATGCTCTACAGTGCTGCCACAGTGCTGCTGAAGGATTGTAAATGACGGACGAGGCGAGCTAAATGGAGAGCGCACTGCTTTCCAAACACACACACACACACACACACACACACAGACACACACACACACACACACACCACTCTGTACCCCAGTGGCCATCTGGATGTGTGTGAGAGAGAATGAACGGCCTCAGAGCAGCCTGGATCTTCAGGATTACACACACAGACAGAGGGACAAAGGGCGGGTCTGCATAGCACTGAGAGAGAGAGAGAGAGAGAGAGAGAGAGAGAGAGAGAGAGAGAGA
>JAILXH010137878.1:0-12928 GCA_023558415.1 Piaractus mesopotamicus
AAAACACAAGCGCTGCTCACTGCTGCTCATCTCACTCTGACTGGACTCACGTGATGTTCGCTGTCATGGTAACGTTCACTCTAAGTGGTTCTCCATGCATGCGCATCATACTTGTAGTGAGCATGAAAATGAAGATTTTCCATCAGATTGTTGAATAGAGTGAGCATAAACACCTCAGTCTGAATCTGTAATCGGAATGTATTCAATCGGATTGGCAAAAATCTTTGCATGTAAACACAGCCAGTGTGGGGGTCCATGGGGGTCCTGACCACTGAAGAACAGGGTAAAAGGGGGCTAACAAAGTATGCAGAGAAATGAATCCTCCCTCCAGCGTCCTCCTTGAGCCCGGGGTAACACATGCCGTGCTACACCTAGTTTACAGAACATCTGCTATCTTTGACGTAACGTTCTAGAACTTGTATGAGGAGCTTCATCACCACAACTACAATCAATTCCTCAACACCCCAAATTCTGTAATATAGATACAGACAGAGCTCAACATGAGCTTAAACATTAGCACAGGACTAAGATCAAGACTGAAATCTGGATGAATGTTCTGCAGTGTGTGATCAGCATCAGATAACAGGATTCTGACTGTGTGATGTTGATAAAGTTTAACTGTTGATTCTTTAGTAAATTCAAATTTTACACTTTATACTAAGAAATAACAAGTGTTTGAAAATGTGAAAGACATTTCCTAACCTCTTTCTCTTGTTCCTTTAATTACAGTAAGCAGAATAGTGAGCAGATTAAGCGCGCTGAAAAAACCCTCAAAGAGAGATTTGATTCTTTGGAGAAGACTGTGTGAGTACACCGAGCACACACAGCGTCTTTATTGTTGCTTTGAACGTTCAGAGTGAATCCTGATCTGAACTTAACTGAGTTCAGGCTACACGACTCATAAAGTTTCAATGGTTCAGAACAGAGGAATCAAACTGGGTTCCTTCCAGACCACAGCTCTGCAGAGTTTAGTGTTCCTCCTTATTAAACACACCTGATTCACCTGATCAGCTCATTAACAAGTTCTTCATCAGCTGAATTCAGAGAGGAAGAAGCCTGAAGGAACCTAGTTTATAGAATGTCTTCTGTCTTTGACGTAATGTTCTAGAACTTGTATGAGGAGCTTCATCACCACAACTACAATCAATTCCTCAACACCCCAAATTCTGTACTACAGATACAGACAGAGCTCAACATGAGCTTAAACTTTAGCACAGGACTAAAATCTGGATGAATGTTCTGCAGTGTCTGATCAGCATCAGATTACAGGTTTCTGAGTATGTGATGTTGATTAAGTCTAATTGGGATTGTTTAGTGAATTCAAGTTTTGCACTGTATACTAAAAAAGAGCAAGTGTTTGAAAATGTAGAAGAAATTTCCTAACCTCTTTCTCTCGTTCCTTTAATTACAGTGACCAGAATAGTAAGCAGACTGGGCGCATAGAAGAGACCCTCAACAAGAGATTTGATTCTTTGGCGAAGACTGTGTGAGTACACCGAGCACACGCACAGCGCCTTTATTGATGCTGTGTCTGATCCACTCAGACCAGCGCAACACACACTGACGCACCACCACCACGTCAGCGTTATTTCAGTGCTGAGAATGATCCACCACCCAAATAGTACCTGCTCTGTGGGGGTCCATGGGGGTCCTGACCACTGAAGAACAGTGTGAAAGGGGGTAACAAAGTATGCAGAGAAACAGATGGACTACAGTCTGTAATTGTAGAACTACAAAGTGCACCTATATGGAAGTGGAGCTGATAAAATGGACAATGAGCGTAGAAACAAGGAGGTGGTCATAATGTTATGCCTGATCGGTGTATATGCAATGCGTTGTATCCTCCAAACCACTAGAGGCTACAGTCATAAGGGCCATTGCTCCAATGTTACAAAACACATTTTCATTAATTCAATTGTATTCTTGAGTGGTGAGGCTTGGAATTCAAGATGGATGACAGTATCCAGAATGCAGCCAGTGTCTCTAGTATATTTGTTCAAACTTTCTACTCAAAAAGGTAAAGAAAAGGTAAAAAACAGACCCTAATGAACACAGTTACATTTATTAAAACTAGTTTTCCCTGACATATGATATGAGGTTTTTATGCCTCAGAAACCAACTGTCCACATATGTGGACATCATGCAACAATGGCTATAAACTGAACAAAATACATGTCATAGATTTTTTAAGTTGTGTATATGAATAATAGTAGTACATGTGTGCAAAATGATATTTTTTTCAGTTAATCGTTTCATAACTTGAAAATCAAGTAAAAATACTTTTAAAAATCTACAAAAATGACTTTTATTGCCTAAAGAGATCGTTTCAGAAAATGTTTTTTGGTAGTACATCATATGTATCATTTTTCAACCGGGGCAGTGTATATCATCCATATCACATTATGAGAGGATTGAGGAGATTCCAGAAGGCAGTGGGTCAGAGAGCACTGACAGTGACAGCAGTGATGGGGAATATGAGCCAATTTTGGCAGAGTCTAGTTCTGAGACAGGGAGCGAGGAAGACAACGAGAAAGACAGTGAGGAACAGAGTGAGAAAGAGAGTGAAGAGGAAAATGAGGAAGGGAGCAAGGAAAGAAATGAAGGAGGTGTAAATAATCGTTGCCAAAGCAAGCAGATTGGCTGAGGCAGGAACAGAATCTGGAGATGCAAGGATAATGATTACCAAGGGGTTCCACCCCTGTTCATGGGGAACTTTGAGGTGAAAGCACAGGGTGAGGAACTACTAGAGTTATTCTCCAGTGTGTTTCCAGATACACTGACAGATGAGATTACAGGCACGCTTCATTCCTGCTGTAAAGCTTGAAGGATTCTACGTAGTTGATGAGCAAATCATCCCATTCAAAAGCAAACACTCCACCAAACAATGCACACCCAAGAAACCTAAAAGTATTCAAAGTATGGGTCAGAGCTGGCACATCTGGTTTCTTGTACAGGTTTGAGCTATAACATGGGGCCAGTGGCCGAACAGGTGATACAGATGACGTGGGAATGGCTGCTTCACCTCTGTGATGACATCAAAGACAACACCCACAAAGTTTTTTTTGACACTTTGTTCTGTATGATACCCCTTCCTGAAACACTGCATGGTCAGGGAATTGAGGCTACAGGCACTTGCAGAGTCAACCGCCTAAAAGGAGCTACAAGCAAGCTCAAGACCCTCAATGAGCTAAAAGAACAGGGAAGAGGAGCATCCTCTGTCGTGACAACCAATGAGAATTTAACTGTAACAAGATGGCTTGATAGGTCCATCGTTCATGCGGCCTCCACATGTGCTGGTAAACATCCTCAGGATGTTGCACAAAGCTGAAGTAAAAAAGAGCCTGCTGGGATCCAAATACTTCATCCATTTGCAGTTGGCTTTTACATCAGTCACATGGGGGAGTGGATCTGGTGGATCAGTGTACTGCAATGTATCCACACAGAAGAAAGAAGAAAAGGTGGTATATGCAAATTTTCTACCACTTCCTGGATGTGGTATGTGTGAATGCATGGCGACTCTACCAGATGAAAAATACACCTGCCTGTGACCTGCTGTCTTTTAAAGCATCAATTGCTCAGGCACTGATCAATACTGGGGCCATGCAAAAGCACACTCGGCGACAGCCAAGTCTCACCGCTGTTCCCAAGAGAAGGAACCAGGTCACCACCCCCTCTGAAATCCACTACAATTTTGGAAAACACTGGTCTCGAAGTGCTATCACCAAGAATGCCTTGAGACACTGTTATGAATTGTGCTAAAGGAAGACAAGATACATCTGTGTCCAGTGTCAGCTTTGCCTCAGTCCAGACTGTTTTCAGGGATTTCACTGCAAGAAATAAGAGAAGAATAACTCACGACTTCCTTCCGCTGCCTACCTGTATCTATCACAGGACTTACAGGTAAATTCCAGCCTGAACAGCTTTATTGATTTTTCTATAAATTGATCTATTGTTGAGCACTGTTGCTTTCAGGATTCTTTTTACAGAACAGAAATTCCTTTTTTTAAATGAAAAGACGATGAGCCCTAACAAAGTTTTGTTTTTAAATTTGAGTTCTTCCTTTGTTTTACTCCACTAAATCATGGTGCCAACTTTTTGCCTCCATGCAGGGGAGGTGGTTATGATTGTGTGTGCTTTTGGGTGCTTCTTTGAGAATTCTGTTTGTGAGGCTGCTCAAACTGTGAGACGAGTGACCGAGATTTCTGACATGAGAAATCCATCTGATCATCTGACCGCTCAATCGGAGCTCGTTTGGGCAGTTAATCGGACATTGTTTCCCCTCTTACATTACACGATAAACGACGGCCAATGAATGTGAAATGCTGCCTGATCGTGAAATTCCGTCAGGTCCAACCCAGTCAGGTTTAAAAATGAGTTAAAATTGCATGTCTGGCTTAAGGAGTTTCATCACCACAACCACAAACAAATACTCAACACCAAAATTCTATAATACAAATTACATCAGAGCTCAAGAAGAGCTTAAACATTAGCACAGGACTAAAATCAGGACTGAAATCTGGATGAATGTTCTGCAGTGTGTGATCAGCATCAGATAATAGGTTTCTGACAGTGAGATATTGATAAACATCCCAGGAAACATGGTTTAAAACATAAAAAGTTTAAATAATACTGAAACGGAGTGTTATATTAAACATCCAACAAAGTTTGATTGAAAAAAAAACAACATAGAAATAAGTTAGCTTTTGTCAATTTTCAGTTTTCTCGTGGAAAGTTTCTTTAACTTTAGCACAGACAGACTGAGACCATGGGTGGAACAGATGTGTTGGATGTGATGTGGGACAAACCACATCAGCCTTGTGATTGGTGAGGTTGTCACATCTCCCTCTGGCACAGCTAGAACCTCAGACTACTCGCTGCTTCATGTGACTCAGGAGTCCATCAGATCAACTTATCAGCACTCAGCTTCACCGGACTACTGATTACACACACAATTGTCCATCATTACTTGCCTGTATTAGTTTAGTATATAAACCCGGGCTTTAGTTTAGGTCATTATGAAGTATCGTCTCATTATGAGCACACCGAGCGTTCTCTCCTTGCCTTCTTGTTGATTCCTGTGTATGATCTGTTTATCTGTTTTGACCGTGATTTGTGCCTTACCCTTTTGTCTTGTGCTGGATTTCTGTTCTTTTTTACTTTTTGCTCTGGCTTTTCGACTTTGATTTTGGATCATCCTATTTTTATTAAAGATCTTAACTGCTGCCTCATCTGCAAGCGTCTGTTACATGAGGATACTGCTAACATACACTCTACCCAATATTAGGACCACCCAGTTTACAGTGAGAGAGGAGAATATTGGTGAAATACATTGGCTATATACTGGACAGCGAAAAGTTGTTCACAGGATGTGCCTTGTACATGCATACTGTGGCCCAGAATATTAAGATGAACCTAATTAGAAAAAAAAATAGACTGGAGTTCCCTGTGGTTTTAGGTGTAAAATAGAAGGTTGGGTTTAGCAAATTAAAGTTTCGAAGTGTACATCAAGGAATAGCAAGTTTCTGACTATATAAGAAAACTTTCAATCTCTTTCTCTTGGTCTTGTACTTACAGTAACCTAGAAAATGGCAAGGAGGGTACTTCCAAACAAGTCCAGGACACTGTGCAGAATTCTGGGTGAGTAAACTGAGCAGACGCACAGCGTATTTAATGCTGCATTGAATGTTCAGAGTGAATCCTCATCTGAGCTGAACTGAGTTCAGGCTACATGACTCATAACGGTTCAATGGCTCAGAACAGAGGAATCAAACTGGGTTCCTTCCAGACCACAGCTCTGCAGAGTTTAGTGTTCCTCCTTATTAAACACACCTGATCAGCTCATTAACAAGTTCTTCATCAGCTGAATTCAGAGAGCTAGAAGATGGAGAACACTGACTTTCATCAGTCTGATGGAGCCTAAAGGAACCCAGTTTATAGAACATCTTCTGACCTAACACTCTAGAACATTCCAACCACTTCCTGCAGCTAAAGTGTGGAACTCCAAAGTGTAGATAGCCACTGAGTCTTGTTTGAGCCTGCACAAAAGTTCTCCACTAGAGCGACTATCATGAGGATGATCAAACACTGTTTTAAAGTCATTCAGAAATTGTTCATATCTTATCTGTTGTATACAAGACCACCCAGCAATAGCAACTGCTTTAGACTTGGACTTTAAAAGCTGCATAAAACAAAAAAATTAAACCCTTAATAATTATTTATATAGCAATTAATTGTGAGGTCAAATTTCATGGTCATGACGAGCCTATTAGTATTTTACACTGCCTTTGGAAAAAACTCAACGCTGTGTTTGGTTTCCTCTGAAATGGGTTTAGACCGTTTCTCCTGATCAGAGTTTTGGCTATACTTTTTATTTTTTTAGATTTTTAGATGATCTTTTATGGAAAACATTTTATTTTATATTTTTTGTATTATTTTAACCATTTGCAGTGCTTGGGTTATAAAACAGCACATTATAAACAGAATCTTATTATTATTATTATTAGTAGTAGTAGTAATAATAATAATAATAGTAGTAATAGTAGTAGTAGTAGTAGTAGTATTATGCTGTAAATTGTCTTTTCCCCTTGAGCACCTGACCCATAAAATATCCGTGTACAGGCCCGGTCTACAAAATACACAATCAAAATTTTACAAAACCTCATTTTTTATACATTTACCAAAAATAGTAAATGTCTGAAAATATAAAAGACAGTTCCTCATTTCCTTCTTTTGTTTCTACAAATACAGTGGCCAGACTGAGAAAAAAGAGAAGAATGCCAGCCCTGATCCTAATCCTGAGTGAGTAAACTGACCACATGTCTCTGTACTGAATGTTCAGAGTGAATCCTCATCTGAGCTGAACTGAGTTCAGGCTACACGACTCATAAAGGTTCAATGGTTCAGAACAGAGGAATCAAACTGGGTTCCTTCCAGACCACAGCTCTGCAGAGTTTAGTGTTCCTCCTTATTAAACACACCTGATTCACCTGATCAGCTCATTAACAAGTTCTTCATCAGCTGAATTCAGAGAGCTAGAAGATGGAGAACACTGATCTCTGCAGAGCTGTAAGCTTAAGGAACCCAGTTCATAGAACGTCTTCTCACTAGAACGCTCTAGAACACCTAGAAGGAGTTTCATCATCACAACCACAAACAAATCCGCACCACCCCAAATTCTATAATACAGATAAATACAGAGCTCAACATGAACTTAAACATTAGTACAGGACTAAAATCAGGACTGAAATCTGGATGAATGTTCTGCAGTGTGTGATCAGCATCAGATAACAGGTTTTCTGAGTTTATGATGTTGGTTAATGTTTTTCTCTTGTTTATACAGATCTGGAAGCCCCAGTCAGACAGGAAGTCAGAGCAGCAGTCATTATGTTGAAGCACCGAGCCCCGAAGTTGGCTTTCCTGTTGAGTGAGTGCACCGAGGACAAAAAAATCTTCACTGCTGTATTATTGAAATGTGAATGTAGATGGTGGAACATTTTGAATTAAACAACTCATAAAGGTTGAACTCAGATTTCAGAACCTGAGATCATCTCAGACACGGTCACAATGTCTTCTTTGGTAAAAACATATAAGGAGCTTCATCACCACAACCACTAACAAATCTTCAACACCCCAAATTCTGTAGTACAGATAAAGACAGAGCTCAACATGAGCTTAAACATTAGCACAGGACTAAGATCAGGACTGAAATCTGGATGAATGTTCTGCAGTGTGTGATCAGCATCAGATTACAGGTTTTCTGAGTTTATGATGTTGATTGTATCTGGAAATGTTTAGATAATTCCTTTTATGGTCTGGACCAGGGGTTCCCAACCTTTTACAACTAGTAGATGATGGTTAGTAGCTACCCAGAGCTGGATGTCGGGCTGAACAGAGGAAACTTGCACATGGAATTCTGAGCTTAAATTTAATTATGATGTTTTATTTTTGCAAAAAATTATCACAAAAATATTCGTCATATGCAAAATTATGTTTGGTTATCTGTCTATACTGTAACAAGTTTTCTCTTCTTCTTGTTTCTATAAATACAGTTCCCAGATTTAGGATTGCATCGTTTTGTATTCCAGTCAGGACTAAAAGCTGAAGTATTGTTGAAGTATTGTGTTAGCATCAGCTAACAGGTTTCTGACTGTGTGATATTGATATTGATTATATTGATTATATCTGTAAATGTTTCCTTTAGTAAATCTCCTTTTCATGGTGTTCCACTGTAAAGAACAGAGACTGTCTGGTAGCTCTCAGTCTCTCCCACATAACAACACACACACACACACACAGTCAGTGTAGAAACACCGTAAAGACCCCGACACACTGACACCCCGACTAGCAGCAGCTCAGCTGTGTCTGATTTCATCTTCAGCTGATTTCAGAGCGTCTGTAGCAGCTATAAGGCAGCATGTTCACCCTTCAGCTCCTGATAGAAGTGTGGATGAGTTTCTCACAGAGCTCACAGCTCACTAACACACACACAGTGCTGAGTTCATATAGAAGTGGACTTGTAGGAGTGAACCAATGATGATCAGCCAGCAGCAGCTCTGACTGTTTAAAAGTTCACGTTTTTTTTCACGTCTAAACTGTAAAATGAACAAACGGTCAGACGGTCTGTGTGGAATATCCTGCGCTCCTCACTCTCCACTCTGTAAAAGCTAAAGGAGAGCGGAGAGCTTCACCACCTCATTCAGGAGCTGAAACTCAGATCAGATCTCCAGAACTCAGTCTGAGCTGCTTCTGGAGGTGCAGCTCCACACCAACAAATAGAATAATGTCCACCCTCCAAAAATCTCACTCAGTGTGATCAGTTATATATATAATGGCTGTTAGAATTAGTTGCAATGAAAAGAAATGAGCATATAAAGCTAATATCTTTGAAATCTTTCTTCCGGGGAGAGCATTGCCCCCAGGCCCCGCTAGTAGTGGCAGGTTTTCTCTGTCCACACAATGTTCTCACCTTTTTTAACCCTTACCTGTTTGCATCCCTGTTAATAGTATTGGACATGTTCACCATACTGAGGCCTAAATGTCTAATCAGTCTGAGTCCTTTTAAAGTGTTACACACTTACTGATACTCTTATTACTTTCTGTGTGTATGGAACCCATATTACTGCAGCTAACTAACAAAAAGCTCTTAATAACTACAAACTCTCACAGCATGTGTGACTTTTATTAACATTATTGTTGTTATTATTGTTGTTAGTAGTAGTATTGGTAGTAATAGTATTGTACCTTCTATTGCCTGCACATCTTCTATATTGCTACAAATAAGAGTTAAATCAATATATGTCAAATATTTCCTGTCTTAGTGTGAAGGTGACATCACAAACATCACTCAATATGTGTGAACAGGCCAATGAGACAGTGGGCAGTATGAAAATTAATGAGTGAAATTCAGAACTTGTGAAATGACCAATGAGACAGTTGGCAATATGAATATTAATGAGTGTTGGAATATGTTTATTGAGAAGTATCAGCTTTAGTTCAGTGTGGCTGAGGTTCTTTTCAGGAACTCAGCTGGGAAACAGAAGAAACACCTGCTCGTCTTCACTCACACAGAATTATGAAGTGATGATCACGGTTCACAGTATTGATCACTGCTTCATAGTATTGATCACTGGTTCACAGTATTGATCACTGCTTCATAGTATTGATCACTGGTTCACAGTATTAATCACTGATTCATAGCACTGATCACTGATGTGTTTTTGTATTGTATTTGTATAGCATATTTGAAGGCTTTCTTTTAAAACTCTTTATGAGTGCGCATGAGCAGAGGCATAGCACAAAACTTTGGGCCCCGAGCCATCAGTGTGCAGCACCCAAACACTTACCTTGCAGGAAATTAAAGGAAAGGAAAAAATATAATGTATTTATTATACGGTATTTGCTTATGAGGTTGGTTGGTAGGCATTTAAGGGTTAAACATCAACCAGGTAAATGTGCTTTGAATCATGAGTCTTGCTGTAGTTCAGTAAGAATTGTTTGCAACTGTTTTACCCGATTTTTACCGTTATTATCTTATTTTAATTATTTTATCATTTATTTGTTTATTATTTATATTCTTATTTTAATTATGATTATTTTATTATTATTTTAGTCATTATAATACATTTTTCGTTTACTTTTTGATCTTATTCTCCTTTTATTTTATTTTGATTTGATTTTATTAACTTTTACAATTTAGCTAAGTTTTATTGTTTTATATTTTTTTTATTGTATTTTTATGTATTTGTATTATTAGTGTTTTTTATACTTACTTGATTTGAGTCTTTATTTATTAAATTTTATTTTATTATTTGATATGTTCTGAACATTATCAATCCCTTGTTCTGTATCAACTCAACAACATTGTAAATAAGGGTCACCCTCAATGTTCTCTGAGATTAAATAAAGGTCGATTGGTTGATTGATTGATTGAATGATTGATTGGTTGATTGATGAAGAATTACACTTGAATGTAATTAGAAGGAAAATTAAAAAAGAAAAGCTTAACATAAATAATAAATATAAAAATATACTTTCATTTTGACTGAAACTGCTCAGCAAATGTCTGTCTGTAAGTTGTCTTTTAGCTCCTACCTTGGTGAGCTCACCTTGTTCCATGTGTTCAGCTGGATCCGTGAAGGAGGAGGTGCTGCTCTCTCTCCCTCAGCGACTGCAGCTGCTTCTGGAACTAACAGTGTGGGTTTTACAGGTTAGCTGCAGGGCTAATGCTAACTTCAGAAACACTGTCTGTTACTTTAGATATTTTAAAAATGTTTTATTTGCTGCATTAAATCAAATCCTGAGCTTCTTTATCAGCCTGTGCTTGTTAAAAAGGACTGCAAATGAAGCTAATCGCTAGCTAGCTAACCTAGCTAACTTTAGCTCAGGCTACTACGACATATTTACCGTTTGGCACTTCAGGCTCACCTGTTTTCAGGAGTAAAGGGGTCAGAATTGTTCCTGCCCTCTTTTGCCTTCTCTCTGACTCTCTCTGCTCCTTCCATCTGTGAAATCCTGGTTCTGGCTGCATTTTAAGCAGGTCAGAACTGGTCAACAGCCGCTAACTGCCCTAAACAGCCAACAACGGACAGTAGATGACAGATGTGGATCAAACCACTTTTATTTTTGAGGGGGGGGGGGAATAGAAACAGCGGGATAAACAGAACGTGAAAGATGTTCATGGAAATATAGTCTTGTGTTATTTATTTGCATAATAATGTAAAGTTTTAAAACTAGAAACCAAATTCAATGAATTTCTGAGGCTTTTGGAGGCCCCCAATTCAGGGGGTCCTGGTTAGTCCGGTCCATCATTTCCCGCCGGGCATATTCAGCTAATCTAAACCAAAAGATTTAATTTATTTAATTTAATACATTCATATCATTTTCCATACTTAAAAAAACAGCGATTTGTTAATAAGCTTCTTTATAAACTCTTATAAGCTGGACTTTCACACAGTGCGAGTTTGCCCAGCACCAGTTTTACCAGTTTGAGTTCTGTTTAGTTCTCAATTTAACGTTAAATAGTAACTTTTCTAACGTTATTTCTGAAGAAATAAGATGAACTGAAGTTAAATTACTCATCTTAAACTTCAACAAACGGTAAGTAAATAAGCCTTTACTGCTGTTGTTATTTAGCAAACAGCTAAGCTATCTTCCCTTCTGTTCCTCATACCAACGGCGCTGCTGTTAGCACAGAAGCTAACGCCACTGAACAGTAAAGAAAATAACGTTAACTGTATTTTTACCTCACTAAATAAACTGTACTAATAATTATAACCTGTAGAGAGTTTATTTAGCTGTCTAGTGTCTAATATATGCAGTTCAGCCCCCTTTAAATCTTTCTACACGAAGCTGAAATTAGCTTCTTCTCCGAATTTCACGGTCCACCTTAAATAGTGCAGCAGTTCCGTTCTGATGCTGGCGGGCAGCCTCAGCACCTGAATGGAACTGCCGCGCCATTTAAGGTGGACCGGAAAATTAAAATCAGAAGCCGGTGAATCTGATTTTTCAGCTTCAGCCTCGTCCTTTACACTGAGAGAGCTTTATGTTCAGACTCTCAGCTCAAAAGGAAAGAGGTTAAAATGAACATCCCCTCATAAAGATGAGTAAAATAGCGCTGACCTACCGCAGGTCTGTTCAGCTGGTGGTCCAGGTCTGTTCAGCTGGTGGTCCAGGTCTGTTCAGCCGGTGGTCCAGGGCTGCTCGGGCTTAGGTTTCCGCATCTGCCCTCTTTGACTCAGACTAGCCCTCGTGCAGATGTGCCCAAGTTCAGACTCGGTCATTCTCCTCAGCACCGGCCCGCTTTGATGCCTCATTTGTTGTAATGTGTCCTGCCGAGTTTAGGACATAAAATTGTGTTGGCTTTGACCAAATAATCTAAACCATTAAAATGCATTTCGGTCCATAAAATATATTTGTCTTGTTCGTGAAATCCATATGAACTAAACTAAAATCTTCAAATTTTGTGCCATCAATAGTTGCATTTTACTGTAGAGACACCAGCACCTATATTCAAATCACAGCCCGCTGGCGCCACCTGCTGTTCAGATTAATGTACATGCATCACAAAACCTGAATTTATCACCATATATTTTCATCATTAATACTTTCACTGTTATTATATTGAATTAGTGTACATTCTGTGACCTTCATACACAAAAATGCTCTGTGTTTATATATTTGAATAATGTTAAATTCACATTTTCTAATCTACTATTCCTCAATTACTTATCTAATGAATATTTTGATGATTGGTTGAGTAAAATGGCTGAACAACACAAATGCACTTAATCAATTAAACAAGGTAAGTGGAATATTTCTCAACAATAATTTTCTGGGAAAAGATAAATAGAAAGGCTTTAAAGAAGCATTAAAAGCATTGACAAATGAGATTGTCCATCAGGTTTTGTTTCTCACTGTAAGAGATCAGTAT
>JAILXH010137922.1:29901-40827 GCA_023558415.1 Piaractus mesopotamicus
GGCCCAGCACAGGTTTTAACAGTTTTAAACATTTTTGGTGCAATTTTATCTTATTCATTCTTACTTTTAAAAAGGTGAGCTTTAGGCCATTTCCCTTGCGTAACATTTTGTTGATGTCTCGTAGCTAAACGTCTTAGTAAGATCTGATGGTTCTGCAGAGCTTTTGTGCACATTCATAAACAGACACACACACATTTTGGCTTGAATTGACAGGATGCAGCAAGGCTTGGGTGATTGAGCTCTAGGCTTAATAGGCTGGTGGTGGCCTTGCCTCCTTGTGCTTCCTTGTGTAGGCTTTACAGGCTGCTGATTTCCTTTAACCGGGCAGAACAAGAGAATCTAGTGAAGAACCAGGGTTAAGGGTTCTTCTGGGGTGTCATACATGGGGTTTTCATGCCAATTATGCTCCCTTGAAATGCATAGATCAATTGAATATAAAACCAGCAATTGTAATGTAATGTAAATACAATTTGATTTTTGCTTAACTTATACATAAAATAATATCCTTCTCTTTCACTCTTCATTGTGGAGTAACAATGAAACATCAACATTAAGCCTTCAGTGGACCAGTGCTGGCAAGTTCTGCTTTTGCTCAGCATTGATCATTTGTGTATTAACTTGGTCCATAAACAGTGAAAATATATTTCTTTCACGAGAGCTTGAAGGAGAAAACGAGTAGAATGTGATACTGGTTTGCCCTGTTAGCTGACTAGCTTATCTGAATAGGCAGCCTTCATTTCTAACCCAAACAAAAACCTACCTTCCTCAACTACTTTTAAAAAATAATAAAACTTGCTTTTCTGTGTGCTGATATATTTTTGTACAACACCTGTGTGGTCACCAAAAAAATGTAAGCCACAGCCCTACAGTATTTTTTTTAGCAAAGTCCGTTTATTTTATTTATTTAGTTATTGTTTTGGGTTTGTTTTTCGTTGTCTGTGGTTAACCAACTCGATGTTTATGAATTGTGATGGATACTCGTTGGATATTAGTTGGAATGCACATCCCTATTCAAAGCAGACTGGCTACATTTTCTCCATTTATGCCTTTCTCCGAACTACAGTGCTCCACACCTTGCATATATTCATGGTTCTTCTGTGCAACTAGCTATCCTAATGCCCATAGTCACGATCCTATGACTTCCTACACTGTCTTTTTAGGTGTTCCTAAGCCTCATACCTTGACACTAGGAGTGTAACAATTCATTAAAGCCTATTTTCATGATATTGTGGTGTCTTGACTCTGTACGTTTTTCAATACAGCAAAATTAAAGAGTGATTGAAAATGTGCCTATCGTTAATATGTTATTTTTTAAAGATTATTTGAGAGCATTAAACGTTATAACAATACACACTAGTCACAGGATAATATAGTAGTCACAATACAATGATACAATACATTGTATTGTTACATGCCTACTTGACACATGCATAGTACTATTTCAGACTGATCTCTGTTCACCTTCTGACTAACCTCCCGTAATCGGCAGGTGCAATTCAAGTCAAATAATTTATTATTAAATCCTTATTCTGGTTTCAATAACACCTCTACAGTCCACTCTCACAATAGAATTGGGAGGATTAACACAGTACAGACATGTAGAGGAAGCTTAGTAAGACCACCCTGCAGTTTTCAGATTATCTCTCCCCTAAACTCTAAATCTAAACTGATAATTTCCTTTAATCTCAGGCACGTGGGAGAGTTAGCCAGTCTCTCTTTGGTACCAGCTCATTAGCCATATATGTGTCAAAGTAGGGTGAGTAGGGATTAAGAGTCTTAAAGTCCCTTTAGTGATTAGAGCATTCAGAGAAGTGTCCTATAATGTCTGGACAATTTAACAGAGATATTAATGGTAATAACAGATTCTGGTCTTAAATTAATTTCTGATTTTTTTTTATTTATTTTTTTATTTTTTTAATCTAAAGCAAATTAAGCAAATAATTGTGTTGTCTGTCTTTGATGAAATGTATTGGTTATGAAAACTTCAATGAGCATGGTCCAGAAACCCAGAACTGCATTGTCAGTACTTTCCAAGCCATACTTGGCCTCATTTTTTGGTACATTGTACCACTTCCAAGTTCCAATCGTTTTTGATACAAAACCATTTAATGGTGCAAATCCTAAAATTCCGTTGCTGTAGTTGACCGCTAGCGGGGTGTTAGTACAGAGGTGGGTGGCAGTTCTACTGAGCTTAATTTCTCTTTCCTTCTGTGGTTGGCAGTGAGTTGAGCCGAGCACAGATTGCTGTACCCCCGCCTCTCTCACCATGCTGTAATCACTGTGCAAATGACGGCCTCCAGGAAGCTCACTCTAGCATGGCAACCGCACGCTCTTGCACACCTTCACAAAAATATGGAGAGGAAAAAATGTGTGCACAAGCAATTTGTTATTGGATAGAGACACTAGATAGCATCTTTAGTATTCATTTCCTCTCTCCGCGGTTTCCATAGCTGCAGTATAGTGTTGGTTCTGCAGATTTACATACATTAAATAACTGGCTATCGAGCTCCTTCTGGGAATCAGGGGTACTGGACCAATGTACTTTTTTAGCACAACCCAAATGCATTGCTTTGTTTGCAGATGTTCAGTGAATGTCTTGGTATTAACTGAAACAGACTGTATAGTCTGTGTATAAAAAATTTAAATGTCTTCAGAGTGCTTGTTCTGGTTTCTAATCAGTTGCTGATTAAAAGGTTGCTCCTACAATCAGAAACCCTGCTACTTCTATGACTGGAGTGTGTTACATTCATTTTGCATCATAAACAGGCCTCAGACAAAAGCTCTTCAATTAGAAATTCAATTAGGACAGATATTAAATAAAGGAGATTTTTTTTTTTTTTTTCCTTCAGATCACTGAAATGGTTATCTTTGTTTATGCTGCTTAAGATGTTTGTAGTGCTTAAAATAATCGATGTAGGGAAAAAGTGTGTCAGCCCTTACATTTAGAAGGTAGTGGAACGTCCTTTATTGGCAACAACATCAAACATTTTCTGTCGCTTCTGATCAGTTCTGCGCTGTGGTTTTAAGTATTTTGGTGTTTGATATTTGCCCCATTCATTAAAACTATTTCAGCTCACATTTATTTTTGGTATGTCTTGCTGGAAAAGACTGCTTCCAACTGTACCATGGCAGTTCAGTAGAATCGAGGTCAGCACTCTGATTCGGTCATATTTTCCAATATTTCCATTATTTTTTTTCTTCTGTTCTTCTCTTTGAGCCACTCTGTTGATTTATTCCTAAGTTTGCGTCATTGTTTTGTTACATGAGGCAATCTTTTCTTAGCCTTAGATCACGGACAGATGCTCTGAAATTTTTTTGTAACTTGTGATACAATTTTTTATTGTCTCTCTCTGATTTATTGTCCTCTCACTGATTTCAGGACCCTGAGCAGCCCTACACTATTCTAGTCTCCATCACGCTTCACATTTGGGGTGAGGTTTTGGTGCTTTTATGTGATGCAGATGATTTCTTTCAATTCTTAGCTGTCACTCCATGGTTCTTTGTCAATTATTTGTTAAATTCCAAGATATAGTATTGCACTGATCTTTGTAAGACCCCCAGTCTCTAGGGGAAGTGGCACCTCATGAGCTGGCTCCAATTACCCTCTTTTCATCTCTTTATCCACTTTTATCTTGGAGGTTTTTAATTTATTAATTGCTCTGATTATTTATTGTTAGGACTTTTTAGAACACATTTTAAGAGTAATTCATGCAGAAATGCAAATTATTCCAAAGGATTCACAAACTTTCTCTGTATATTTAACTGTATAGTTCTGAATATTTCCAAAAACAATATACTGGTCCTAGTAGTACTGGGCTAACATATGCCAGCGTTTGGAATCACATGTCATATTCATAATTGCTGTTATTTTATTCAATAATGTCTTGCACAGTGTAGATTGAAATACTAAAAGCTAGACACCAGAAGTTGTTTCAAGATGTTTTATTCACTATTTCAGTTTTTGGGAACACCAATAAGTTATTAAATAATACATAGTATACTGTAATTATTTATTTATAGTCATTTCTTGATGTTGTCTACCTGAGATTTGATCACCATGTTCAGGCATTCTGGATGTTATTTTTTATCATGACTTCAATTTCAGTGTTTCACATCTATCTCAGTCATTATGGAACCATCTACAGCTCTGTTCATTATTCTGGACATAAAATTTCTCCCTTTTTTGCAGCTTCCTACTCATTGCTTGAGATATATGAAGTCATGTAGTAGTAGCATCATAATATAATCATTTAATTTATCTGCAGATTTTTTGCTTTATTGAAAACAATGATCCCAAATTTTAAACTGTGATGCCAAATTTTGAGCGCTGGTGTATATGCCAATACTTAACTTAAAGAAGTAGGGAGGCTGCCTGTTTCTTTGTGTTCTCTTGTGATTTTTTTTGCTTTTGATATTTATCTTTTGATTTTTCTTTGATATTTATCTTTTATTTTTATATGATTTTTTTTAAAATCTGTATTTAACTTTAAAGAACATTGAATTAAATTCAGGATGTGGAAGGTTGTTGAATAATGGAACCATAGTTACAACTGTGCAGCCGTCTGTCTCAAAAAGTAATTTTTTAAATTAGACTTTCTTTTTTTTTCTTTCTTTGTAATAGTAGAGCAAGCAAAGTTGTAAAAAGTTAACTTAGTAAGACCCTGAACAAGAAATGCACACTACATGCTGGGTTCACAGGGCTCCAGTTGAAAAAGAGTCTTAAAAATGCGTTTTTATTTCTGGATATGAAATAAAAGAGAGAATAAAGAGAGGTCATCATAACCAGTGAACGCACTCTTTCTCAATAAAATAAAGGCCATGGATGCATGAGGGGCACTTGGATACACCAGTGCATGGCCATTAATAGAGAGAATGAGCAGCTATAAATAGAAGTTTGCAGACTGGGCTAAATCAGCATGCCACCATGAATGACTTTCTGTCAATTTAATTTTTTGCCCACTGCTGGCCACTGTCCTGATGATGTAATGTCAATTATTTGGTGGTTAATAATAAAAGCAATTTTTGCATCCCATTTCACCGTAATGTTCAGCATTAGAACTAAACCAGAATATGTGGAGCCACGAATCTGTTGGCTGCTGGTCAAGTTTTTACTCTATGTTCTTTCACAATGTGCAGTCTCTTTTGGGCACCACAGCCAAAGTTTATGCTCAAATAAAAAGCTCTGTCCAGGTCTCCTAAAGGTCCTCCCCTACCTACAGTCTGGCTGACTTGTGGAAGGTGCACACTGCAGGTATGTCCTTTCCAAGAGTAAATAGAAGGGTTGAAACACTAAGAAATGGAAAAATAACCTTTTCTCTTCAAAACTGATATTGGCTGGACGTTAGAAATAGTGCCTTGGTGTACGGCCTACACACAGCTTAAATGGTTGATCTTCGTATAAAAAATGTTTTGTTCCATTATATCCAGGGCCGGCTAAGAAGCACTACTTCCAAACTGAGACATAGAAGTGTTTTAAAGCATTTAAGGAAAAGTATTGATTGGCACCCTACATAATGGACTGGAAGGAACAACTGTGTGTCTGGAGCAGGCCAGCTAAGCTGATCTTAGCTGAGCACCTGGTTTTACGTAGCCAAAGCTTTTGGTAGAGCTGCTCTCGATCAATAAGCCATTAGCAACCAGATGAGCAGATTCAGTGTAGTACCTTAGCCCTGACTGCCATTGCTTAACCTTTTTTTTATATCTCCCTGCCTTTTGATGTCCACCTGGACATCCTGATAGCGCCTCAAAAACTCCCCCGTCCCCCGGACGCGCTGCTGCCTCGGGTTTTACAAACACGGCAGCCAGTCGTGAAATGAGATTTCGGTTCTATCATTGTTCGGCTCCAGCCATCTTGCTGCGCTAAAGAAAGTACGTTTCCCCAGTGTCTGCCTTCACCATTTCCAACAATCAAAAGGACAGATCAATACAATTGAGCTAGAAGAGCTGCATAGTGGTGTTACAGGAAATATGATGCAATTAGTACAGGACACTACAGCCATTAAATGGATGAGGATTTAACTAAGTGTGGCAAAGTGTGATTAGCTTAGTAAAATGGTGTTTACAAAAGTTTGCAGAGAAAGCTTTGATCTTGTAATGCTCCCTGAAGGGGAAGAACACATAAGAATTAATTATTTCCTCTCTCAGCAAACATCAGTCTTGGTGTTGGGAGGGTCAGAGAGCTTGGATTTATTTGACTGAACAGACACTCACACTGGATATCAAGCTCATTTTTAACCCCTGTGCATCGATTAAGCCCCTTCAAACAGTAATTTGAATACAATAGAAAGGCTCTGCTCTCTTCGAGGTTGATTCAAATGTCAACAGTTAAATCAATTAATAGCTTGATAGTGCTCTTTATCTCTTTATTAGAAAGCTTTCAGAAGGACAGTCTTGCGAATTGTTCATTCAGTTTGTCTTTGGAACGTCATGATTTGAAACCAAGGAGCAGTAACCTTTATTTATGGAAAGAAACCAAAGACCTTCCACATTGCTCTCTGTTTAATATACAGTATATAAAAACAGTAATATAAACGTTAGTATTATACATTCATGTGGCATACAAATAGCAGAACTGTATAGAGGATGTACTTCTAATACCACACAAAACATTTTATGTATTTGTGTCGGAACTGGCCTGAATAAACTGAATCCTCGAATGGTCATTCATTATGTTGCTATTCAGTTCTTTATTTAATATTCAGAAGCTTCTGTTAACCCTTTAAACCCAACCAGAATTGTAGGACACTCTGTGGATTCTAGAGGCTTATTTATTAGTTTTAAACATTTTATCATAAAATCTAGATAAAAATGCCAGTTACTTAACAATGGGCGTGATGTTAAACAATATAAAAATCATTTTGTACCCAAATAACATTAACTAGAGCCTGAAAACAGTCACACTCTTCCCCCCTTATGATTTTGCAAGTCACCCCTTTTCTTTGCAAGACTGAAGCAACACAAGTCAGTGAAAGATATTAAAATGGCAAACAAGCCGTTGTTTGTTTTAAACAAAGACAAAGAGCCAAATACACATTAATTTATTTGGCTCTAGTTTTGGCTGTTGAAATTTAGGTGAAGTAGTTAAGCACGTAATTAATCAGTCATTTTGCAAAGCTGAGAGACAGAGACAAACAGACAGCAGGCTAGCAATTGGTTAAGCTTATTCATGTAAGACATTAATGGCCATAAATCTATACCAACTATGAATTAACATTGAATTAACTCACCAAGTAGTTAATCCTAAACAAGATTCCTTCCTTCATTCAGTTCCTTCATTCAGTTCAATCATTGCTCGCTAAGCAAAAATCCAGCTAGACTCATCTGTCTTTTTATCCGTCAGAACGTTATAGCACCGTCTTTTGGCTTCTTTAGAATGTCCATTGGAAAAAGGAATGTATAAATGTATAAAACTTTTTGTTAGAAATCGAAAACTAGAATATTTTGATTAAAAATGAACTAACAAACATGCTTAAAATTATTATCCGTTATGAAATATAATATTGTTTTTAAGGGAAGTGTTGTATACTTGGAATATTTGGAAACACCATTTGGAAGCACCAATGAGTATTCAAAGTCTGTAAAATGCTGTTTGGACCAGTCCTAGGTTGTACATATATAGTTTATATAGAATATTAACTGGTGATTATCTGATAATACCACAAAACCCATGTGAGTCTTTCATGGCCAAAGTTCACGTCTTTGTTTTATTACTGAATTCGACAATTATAGAAGTTCTTTGAAAAAATCTTCTTTTGAAAGGATGAAAGAGTAAAATAATGAAACATAGATGTTGGATTATTTAACATGGGATCCTCGATAGTGCAGATTTGCCAAAGGCCATGTTTTACTTCAAAGCCCCAACTGTCAGCCTTGAAGCATGCTGCTGATATGTGTCTGGAAGCTGAGATTTGAGTGCCCTCCAAAACTTGATCAAAGCCCTGTGTTTCAGAGGAAATGACAGTCATCTAATTAGCCCACAAATACAGTTAGTCTGACTGTTGTTTTGTTATTATCTGTAATGTTTGTGTTGGTGCTGTCATTGCACGTGACTGAGAGGGTCATGCATGGGATAATATGTGTTAGACTTCACTCTTCCACTCACCACTCTTTCAAGTGCTACAGCTGAAGGAGTTTTGGTGGGGCATATTTACACATTTAAATATCCACTGAGATTTTATACAGAGATAAAGGCAAATTTTTTTTTTGGCGAGTGAGACCTGCAGTTCTTTAGATGTTCATTTGGGTTTTTAAGTGACCTCCTGTATCAGTCGTCAATGCACTCCTGGTGAAATTTTGGTAGGCCGAAATTTTGAGTGGCTCTTGGGAAGGTCTCCATTTGTGCTTTGTGTTTCTTTCCAGTCTAACTGTTTTACATCTACATTTGAATCTCTTTAGAACATGGTATCACGTGCTGCCCTTTGAGACTTTCTAGCCTGTACACATTACCAGACAGGTTTTATTTAAGTGGAGTCTAGATTCAATGGGTCTGGCAGTAATCATGCCTGGGTGTGGCTGGTACAATTGAACCCAGAAGTCAGTTGAATTTGGTTAACGTGTTGATTTGGTAGCTGAGGGGGCATTTGTCTTACATAGGGCCAGGTAGGGTTGAACAGTCATTTAAAAACAGAATTTTGTGTTTACATGGATTATCTTTGTCTAATATTAAAAGTAGTTTGATGATTTGAAATATTTAGATGTGAAAAAATATGCAAAAATAGAAGAAATTGGGTAGGAGGCAAATACATTGTCACGGTACTGTATGTCATATTAAGGATTCACAAATGTGTTTTTCACACATTGCAGTTAAAAAATGTAGAATTATAACCACTAACCTGATTTTGGAGGACAGTGAGGCAGCAGTACCCTGCTACTTTTGTGGAAGTAAGTGGCTCAGTTGCCAAATCACCCGTTGAGCCATTCCTATAACCTTTCTGACCCCACTTTGTTAGTGGCCATGCTGAAAATGATGAGGCTCATGGAGATATCAGTGCATAATTACAGCTAGATGTGGCTTTTAGAGTCAAGCAAAATGTTGCTTTTGCATATTTATGCTTTAGGGTTAGTATTAAACTGCTATTAGCACAGACGAACAGCATTTTCCGTGTAATCTGCATACTTAAATGCAACCTTTTGGGCTGGCAAAATAATCCAGATTAAGTCTGGGTTATATACATTAGGCATGTGGAAACATTTGTAAACAGCAAAATTCCTCATTTTGAATGAACATTGACAGTGTTCTTTTTTTCCAGCTGGACATAAACAAACACTGTACATGTTAATACAACACTGGAAATAATACTGTATTTGTGATTATATTTGAGTGAAGATTTACTATACAGCGCATAACTTGAACAGCTAGTTTGCTTGAGGACATGCTTAAAGTCTTTTCGAAATGACGTTGAGGTGACTGAGCAGGACATCTGCTGAGCTTTGGCTAATAAATGCCATGTGGCGGGGTGTAGGAAAAAACTGCACAAAACATACAATGCAGTATGACTACACACTCATTAAAGATAGCCTCCTCACATGCCTGGCAGGTGTGGTTAAGCACATATCGCTCCTAATGAGGAGCTAGCCACAGAGGAGTCCATGTTTGAACTCCGATGAGAGGAGAGATTGGCAAACGGTCAATAAATATTAAACCCACAGTGATCAAGCAGAGTTCACCATCAAACGCACACTCCAAAGACCAAAACCGGACTGACATAAATTATACAATACAAACACCTCAGACTTTTTCAAAAAGTAACATCTTCAAACACATGCCCCTTGGGCTATTGTGTCTTTCATATGGAAGAGGCTTTGGGGGTGAAGTCTCGTTCTTCACTTTTCTTTTTTACTTTCAGCCATAGCTCAAGTTCAAAGGGTGTCTCAGTTTCCTTGCTCTCTTACCATTCTGAGGTAATTGGTGAATCATAACACTTGAAAAGAATCATTAAGAGTGCTAAAAATTCTGTAGTTGTTTCTGGAGATATCAATTTGTAGCAAGGTTTTACTTGGTAAGGCTCAGATGGAGTTGTGATGTATTATAGACAAAGATGTGCATGGCATGTATATCATTGCTCAGTATACAGAGAGGTAATGACTTAAGTATCATTAGGGTAAATGGAGATGAGAGCTTTGAATACTGCTGCCTGCTATGCTGAGGATTTGCTGTATCGTGGGGGTGTTTAGCAGCATGCTTCTAGTTCCCTTAGGTCATTAGCGCTCCACTGGCATTCCCCTGCACCTTATTCTCTAACCTGCTACCCTCCCATCTGGCCCCTTCAATCTGGGCCTCCGGTAATCTCCAAGTACAATTAGCAAAATAAATCCTGGGCCAGCCACATGAATTGGGATTGGTGTTTAGACTCAATATCACAGTGTCTTCACTATGTTCACTTAGGATTAGTTTGTTTGTGCCTAGATGCTTTTGTACTGATCACCATGATCAGTGCTGCGTTAGGTTTGCATGTAGGATCAATACATTAATTTCACCCAGTTCCTGTAATTATGACACATCAGTCATGTGATGATTATGAATAACTTTATTCTGCATTTTTATGAGCGAAATAAACCCCAGACTATGAAGTATGACTGAGTGATACTCTAAATCGCAGTATACCAGAAAGAACTGGCAAGAAGATTATACCTTTTACTCTGTGTGTGGCACATCTTTCCATCTGCAATAGTACATCACACGTCTGACTGACAGCACTGGACTAAAGATCTTTATTTCATGTTTCTGGTGACAGTTCTCACTGGATGTTGCCTGAAGTGTTCGGATCTCTCTCTGTGTGTGGCAAGAGAGGCCACTCTCTGATCTCTGCCCTCAATATCCTGCTTGCTTGCCTTTGCAGCCATCATCATTACCACAGAGTTCCTCATGTCTTTGAGGTGTGAGGAAAAAGAATTCATTCTCCCCACATGCTATTTTTTTTTTTTTTT
>JAILXH010137959.1:2112-13856 GCA_023558415.1 Piaractus mesopotamicus
AAATAAAATCTTTTCACTTGTTTTCAATAGCTGATATGCTGCTATAAATATAACCAAATGAATAGTCACACATTGGTATTAGTGTAATACACCCAGTGTCTATGGTAAAAACCCTTTATCCCAGGTTACAGTTAGTTAACAACAGAGACAGAGGTCCACTGTCACGTCTTAAGTCGCAGTGCCTGGAATATATCGACTGCATATATATCACAAATATGATGCAAAAGACTCCTAGATAGGTTGTGACCCTAAGTTACAGATGCTGCGATCGTTATTGTACACTGTGTGCGATAATACTCACCACATCGTGGGAAGAGACACAAGCTTTTCGTCTGAGAACTGTATTCAAAGTGCACTGTTAAAGGAATACTCCAGCGTTTTTTTCAACCTAATCTCAGTCTGCGCCATCTGTAGTGTATTACCACGGACGATAATTTCCACATATTTCCACATATGCTTACATATATGTATATACACATACACAACCATTATTACGTACACCTCCTTGTTTCTACACTCTTTGTCCACTTTATCGGCTCCACTTACCATACAGGTGCACTTTGTAGTTCTACAATTACAGACTGTAGCCCACCTGTTTCTCTGCACACTTTGTAAGCGCCATTTCACCATGTTCTTCAATGGTCAGGACCCCCACAGAGCAGGTATTATTTGGGTGGTGGATCATTCTCAGCAGTGACACTGATGTGGTGGTGGTGTGTTAGTGTGTGTGATGTGCTACTCTGAGTGGATCAGATATTTTTGGTTGGTGGACTATTCCCAGTCCAGCTGTGACACTGAGGTGTTTAAAAGCTTCAGCAGCACTGCTGTGTCTGATCCACTCAGACCAGCGCAACACACACTAACACACCAACGTCAGTGTTACTGCAGTGCTGAGAATGATCCACCACCCAAACAATACCTGCTCTGTAGTGGTCCTGTGGGGGTCCTGACCATTGAAGAACAGGGTAAAATGGGGCTTACAAAGTATGTAGAGAAACAGATGGACTACAGTTTGTAACTGTAGAACTACAAAAGTGCACCTGTGTGGTAAGTGGAGCCGATAAAATGGACAAAGAGTGTGAGGCAAGGAGGTGTCCTTAAGCGGTCAGTGTGTACTCAAAATTAAGCCAGCAGTACACTTTAAATGATGAAAGAATGAAATGCAATCGAAGTATCGCCGAACTACTGCTGAACACTTGTCATAAGTATGTTGTAAGTAAGCTTAAAGAAGTACGCTAGAACCCCACTTCATGCATTGGACCCACTGACATCAAAGGAGGTTTCAGAACGAATGACATGGGGATTAGGACCAATCACGGTCTGGGGGAGGTTCCAGAATGAATAATGCAGTGATTAGGACCAATCACAGTCAGTGGGAGGTCTCAGACCAAACTATACAGTGACTAGGAGTTCTGTTTAGCACACAGCATACTGTACACACTCAACCCACTGTGTTGTTTGGCCTAAAAAGACATTGTTTTGTTTGAAGTATACTGCCAGCTTTAAAATAGAATAGAATAGGCAGTTGCTTCAGTACCTGCCTATTGGCTTCAACTGTAAGAGTAAGAAATTGTAAGAAATACCTTTTGCTAAGCATTAAAATTATTGTCCATGGTATACAAATTACATATACAGGCACACTTTAGGTTGAAAAACACTTTAAGCCTGGCTTTACACAGTGAAACTTTTAAGCAACTAGCTGCATGCAACATAATTTGGCACATAACTTGGCAATTACACATAGCAGCTTAAAAGAAATCAAAGTCACACGCAACACGGTTGATTACTCCACTATTTTGTATTTTTGATATGTGATATCGTTCTCGATATAGAAAGTGATCTGCGACGTGTTATTAACATTTGCATATTTGCATCACCTTTGTTGCTGTTTTTTCCAGTCATTGAGATTGTTTTAAATGCCAGAAAATACCTATATTTGATCATTTTAATCTGTTCTGTGCATGTTAAGCCTTTAAAAATGAATAATTAATTATCCATTATGTTATGATTGTGATTGATGCCTTGCTCCTCCTGTCCAAGATGCACAGAAGGTTCATTGAGCAGCGTGTTTCAGTCTCCTCTTCTGTAATAAATTTCATTATTTGAAATCAATTCTTTAAAATGTTGTTCAACATGATCACGTGATGTGGTCTGAATAGCTGTTTTATGAAACTTATTTCATGAAGCTGAGAGGACTGCAACTGTTGCAACTGAGTTGCAGGATGCTATACACTATGCAACGAAAGCAAAATTTTGTTTCATATAAATTTCAAGCAACTAAAGTTTAATGAAAACTTCAGTGTAAATCCAACCTAAGGCTGGTTTTACATGGTAAAACTTTCATGCAACTAGCTGCACGTTGTGAGTTGCCTGCAACATGATGTTCATGCAACTTGACAGTTACACAAATCAATTCAAAAACTCTCAAAGTTGCATGCAACACATTCAGTTCCTCCACTGGTTAGCCAAAAAAGCAGCTCGTACTTTGTTGATGCACCATATCATTCTCTCTATAAAGTTAAACCGTTAAAAATTAATATTAGTAGCCATCTTGGTCTCTGTAGTAATTTTCATCATTTGGATCCCAATGAATCTGAACCGATTAGTGATCGTCAATATAGAAAAAAATAAATGTGGCTACTTAAATGACAATAAAAGCATGCTAGAAGAGTAAATGGTGGCACAAATAGCCCCTATTAGCAATAGGAAACGTTAACTTTTGTTTTATTTTCTTGTCCACTGATCCGGTGAAACCAGTGGTTTAAAAGTATGTCATTCAATGTGGTCACATTACTGGCATTTTGACTGACTATTTCATGAAGTTAGGTCCACGAAGTTGAGACACTTGCAACTGTTGCGGCTGAGCTTTAGGACATTTTACATTGTGCAAGCCAACTGAAATTTTATGCAGATTTCAAGCAACTAAAGTTGCAAAAAAGTTTCAGTGTGTAAAGCCAGTGGCTAAGGAAACCAAAGTCATTTCACAACATTGCGTAGAGCTCTTATTTTGTTCTGAGAAACACAGGAGTTAAGGCTATAGATTCGTGATGGAGTAAAAGTGTGTCAGTAAGAGGCTGTGAAACTCTCTGGGTCTCTGGTGTTTGAGGAACTCCTGATGTATGTAGTGTGATGCTGGTGTTAATGCCATACAAGCTAAACCTATTATATTTACAATAGTGAAGCAATTTTTCCAAATCCAGCTAATTAGCCTGCAAACTCTCGCTTTAAAGAGTTTATTTTTTGGATGCATACTTCACAATTTCTGTGCTAAGGTATTTACAGATCTTCTTGGCTTTTGACATCTTGTGTAACTACTTACTACCACTCAAGTCAATAGTAGTATTTACTGAAATATTTTTGCCTTATCCAAAGAAAATCTGCTTTGCTTTGATGATGTGGTGGCTATTTATTTATTTATTTATTTATTTATTGTGTTTACATATTGCAGTAAGCTGATTATTGAACCTACTTTCCTCCACACGATCATATATTCAGACTATATCTCTACAGAGAAAGGAGTTTAAAAACTAATTTTTCCTGTGTTGGTCTCAAAATATTGCAATAAAATAGTATTTACAGTGTTTAAATAACACTAAACCTGAGAATATACAAATGGAATCTGGCTTTTACACATAAGAACAAGCTTTTTTGTTTAAAACTTATGCAAACTTTTGATGTGTACAGTATGCAGTGAACGACTGCGGCCAGCAGGTGGTGGTATGACGCTGCAGGATTTGGTAGGAGTCAGAATTACTGAACTTTACTCTGGCTTGTCCTTTAAAAGCTTTCAGACATGTTGCCTGTTGCATTTTATTAGCTAACAAGTGATAAACGTCAGTCTATTATTAGATCTGGCTCTTAGCTCCTATGTTTAACCCAATGTTTAAAAATAAATGTAACACAAAAAGTTGCAGCGTATGTTATAATGATACTCTTCTTATAAACTTATATATTTCATACACAAACCATTCAACATCCTTAACCAAATATAAGAATTATATGCAGAATAATGTATTATAACTAGAATAATTATACATCTTATGCTTACATAAACATATATATGTATATTTTCATTGAAATTATATTTATCCAATAACAAAAAATACAGTAAGTCCATAAATAATATTACAAATTCTATTAAATATGGAAGATTAAAAAAAAAAAATTAAGACATGTCCAGGCCTACCATTAGCATTCAAGAGAGGTCAAGAACAGTGTCCCTCACTCTCTAATCCTCCAGGCCTCCGGGCGGCGCTGTGGTTCAGGAGCTTTCTGCGCTCCCTCGGCTTAAAGAGCGGTCTCTTTCAGGTCGTTGAGGTTTGGCATCCGTGATCGAGATGGGCGGCCGAATCCATGTCCGTTCTGGCCTGCTTTGGAGGCCAGCTGGTCTGGGTATGGGTTTCCCTCGGCCCGGGCCAGAGCTGCCGAGTGCCACGTGGACTCCAGTTGACCTGGGAGAGGGTACTGACGAGATTTGGACTGGCTTGACACCCCTCCCCCTCCCACATGACCCCGGGACTCCACAAAGCTCCCCGCTTTAGAGGAACCTGGGTTAGAGTGGGGGAAACGCAGGTCTGGGGTGGCAGGTTGGTTGGAGGAGGATGAAGAGGAGAGATGAAGGAGCTTGCGAAGGGACTTCAGCGGCTGGTTCTGAGAGGAAAAAGAGAGAGCAGAGTCACCAAAAATGACCAAGAATATCAGCATCGCCGCAGATTCCAAAGTCATTCCATATTTCAATTGCTATATGTCATAGATCAGCAAGCAGCTATGATGAGACTTTTCAGCTGACTGGCCAGATGGGTTTCACTTTGGCTTCTCTTTCTGCAGTCTGGAATTATATTAGCCATACGTGCTGACTGAGGGCCAGCATGCTAACTGCAGGGTTTACCTCCTCTCAAAATTCTAATCTAGGCTACAAAGTTAAGCTCTTGAGTCAGGCCTAGAAGGCATAGAAATTTGGTCCAAATGGTCACTGGCCTGCCTCTCTCCAGCACAACTGGACTTGCATAGAACCTTTAGTTGACCACAGAAAAACCAATGTAAACCCCTCCAACATTTACACATGCAGCTTCATCACATCATACATGCTGTGGCTACTGCTTAGCTAGAATCTGGAATGACACAATCATCATCATAGTCATCATCATCACCACCATAATTACATCATTAAATATGCCCTGTGAAACACCAGATCTGTGAGGTCTCACTACAGTTCAGCTGCAATTCAGAACATTCATATTAGGGTTTACCTCCTCTCAAAATTCTAATCTAGGCTACAAAGTTAAGCTTTTGAGTCAGGCCGTCATGATAGGTTATATAAGTAATTGAGTTATCCACCAATTTGATCTAACATTTGGAGCTGTTTAAAAATTGTGCAACTCAAGTGAAATTTAGATTCATGTTAATTTTAAGCAACTAAAGTTTTACTGTGTAAAGCCAGTGTTAAACTTTTGATTTACATGGAAATTCAAGATAAACTGTTATTCTTCCATTTTTTAATTCAGGTGCTGAGTGAATTACATTAAATAACCTAACAGGTAAAACCTATTCAAAATACAACAGGCTGCAACAAGCTATTCCCATGATAAGTAACTTTTTTAAGGGCTCATTTTAAGAACATTCTAATAATCTTCTCAGTGCATCTCTTCAGGTTTTTTTGTATATGTTTTTTCTTTGGCAAAGTGAGGCCTCTCTGCAGTACCTGAGAGTGGGCTTCAGATATCCTCTCAGCTGGCCACTCGTTGTCTCGTTCCTGCTCTCTGTCCCGGCTCCTCTCGCGGTCTCTGCTGCGCGTCCGGTGCCGGCTGCTGCCCTGGTGACCGAACGACCTGGACGACTTCTGCATCACCACCTGATCCGGACCTTCATTGAGGACCTGACCAATGATGGGCAACAAAAAAAGCTTTAAGTCACACTAAAGCATCCAATCCTGAGCCAGGGCCGCCCACCATGTATACCCCAGAAGCTGATGGGAGAGAGGAGAAGAAGTGACCATCTTCCAGTTTTACACTAGTGTGTATGGCGCATTCGGACATTCCTTGTCAGCTTGTACAGTTGGAAAATTGTCACATTACTAAATGATAAATAGCAGTTGTTTTCATTCAGGTGCCACTCAGGTGCAACTTTGTGGTAAACTCGAAAATGCAAAACGTTGCAAGGGCCATCCGAATGCAGCATAACACTCTCTCTACTTTTAGGTGAAAGTGGAGGAACATACAGTCCATACTACATCCACACGTGTATTAGTAAGTGTAGAAAATACTTTTCCATTATTACAGTAACATCTACATCTATATCAAAAATTTGGATGATGTGCTTTTTCTTGCACCAACAGAATATGTGTGAATTTACAGTTATATGCAGACGTTTGAAAACCCCTGGTCAAATTACATGTTTTATTGATTTTCTAAGTGAAGCCAAAAAACTTAAATAAGGAAAAAACGTAAAAAAGACATTTTTCAAATTTCAGTGCACAATTTGTTTGTTTGCTGAGTTTAACTTGTTAGAAGAAAATAAAACATAAAGTATAAGATGTGCCATCACTTTTGCACAGAGCATGTTTTTTTTTTTTTTTTTTTATTCAGCAAATAAGCAGTAATCGTGCATTAAAATGTTCTCTGTAGAGAATGTGTGAACATATTTCTTCTCAGTTATGCATGCAACTGTAAGTATGGTGAAGCTTACAAAATAATGTAAAAATGAACTGTATTTCCTTAAATTTGGTCCAAATGGTCACTGGCCTGCCTCTCTCCAGCACAACTGGACTTGCATAGAACCTTTAGTTGACCACAGAAAAACCAATGTAAACCCCTCCAACATTTACACATGCAGCTTCATCACATCATACATGCTGTGGCTACTGCTTAGCTAGAATCTGGAATGACACAATCATCATCATAGTCATCATCATCACCACCATAATTACATCATTAAATATGCCCTGTGAAACACCAGATCTGTGAGGTCTCACTACAGTTCAGCTGCAATTCAGAACATTCATATTAGACTGTTGAACAATCAGAGCTCAGTAGGGCTGCTCAATATATCATTTGTTAATAGTCATCACAAACTGGCCTGTGCAATTCTGATATCGCAGAAGATTGCAATATGCAAATGAGCCACAATTATTTTTTTTTTTCATAATGTGTTATGAGAATCCTGATCTTCAGTTCAACCATCTGATCACTGTCTTCCACATTTTAGTAGAAATCAGACCACCAAAAACTGTACGACAACCTCATGGATCTGTGAACAACGGAATACAAATGCCGATCTCGCCCTGTGAATTCAGTGTTGATTAATAATGTCTGAAGCATGCAATGGCACAGGTTTAGTCTGAGTAATGTTAGGTGTGTTACCACTTCAAATCAGAAAAAGTTGGGACAGTATGGAAACCGCAAATAAAAAAGGAAAACAGTGATTTCTAAAATTTGCTTTGACTTGATATACATCCCTTCCTGCCATTCAGGCCTGCAACACACTCCAAAGAAAGTTGGGACGGAGGCAATGTAGGGCTAGTAATAAGGTAAAATAATTAAACATGATGTGACTTGAAACAGATGATGTCAACAGGTGACTGCAATCATAACTTGGTACAAAAGCAGCATCCAGGAAAGGCCCAGTCCTTTAGGAGCAAAGATTGGCCGAGGATCGCCAGTTTGCCAACAAACGTGTGAGAAAACTGTTGAAATGTTTAAAAACAATGCTCCTCAAGAAAGACAGGAAAAGATTTAGATATTTCCTCTATGGTGCTCTAAGAAATCTGGAGGAATTTCAGTGTTTAAGAGGTAGGAGTGCAGGCCTAAGCTGAATAACTATGCTCTCTGATCCCTCAGACGGCACTGCATCAAGAACCGTCATTCATTTATAAGCGATGAAACCACATGGGCTCAGGATTACTTTGGCAAATCTTTCTCAAGCTCTACAATACATAGCTACATCCACAAATGCCAGTTAAAATGCTACTGTGCCAAAAGGAAGCCTTCTGTTAGCCGTGTCCATAAGTGTCATCCACTTGTCTGGGCTCAGTGGCATCTGGGATGGACCGTCAAACAGTGGAAACGTGCACTGTGGTCAGATGAATCAGTGTTTCAGGTCTAAATAAACAAATGTTGTGTATTCCCATCCAAGATGAAAAGAACCATCCAGACTGTTAGCAGCAACAAGTCCAAAAGCCAGGGTCTGTCATGTTATGGGGTTGTGTCACTGCCTTTGGCAAAGGTGACTCACACTTCTGTGATGGCAAAAATAAAAGCTGAAAAGTACTTAGAGGTTTTGGAGCAACATATGCTGCCTTCAGGACAACATCTTTTCCAGGGACGCCCAAGTATATTTCAACAAGACGATGCAAACCCACATTCTGCACACATTACGGTGGCATGGCTGTGGAAGAAGAGGGTGCAGGTGCTGAACTGGCCTGCCTGCAGTCCCATCCCCAACAGAGAATGTGTGGCACATTTTAAAATGCAAAATGCAACAGTAAAGACCCCGTACTGTTGTACACCTTAAAACTTGCTTGCAGGAAGAATGGGACAAAATTACACCTGAAAGGACATCACTTGGTGTCTTCAGTCCCTAAATGTCTTTTGAGTGTTGTAAAAAGGAATGAAAACATTACAAAATAGGATATGCTTTATTATCCCACCTTTTTTTGAAGTATGTTGCAAGAATCAAAATTAAAATGTGTTTATTTAAAAAAATTATATTCATGAGGTAAAACATTAAACTACGTGCTGTTATATTGGGTTCAGTGTAATACAGATCAAAAATAATTTACAGATCACTGTTTTCGGTTTTAATTTTAATTAACATACCGTCCCAACATTTTCTGATTTGAGACTGTATTAAGCGATATATTAATGGGCATTTATACCATCGGTGAGGCCACTAGGGGAGGTACTCTCTCAGAGGAGTTACGTTTAAAGCTAGTCTTTGAGTTAAACAGAGGGAAAAGACATTTCTTGATCACAGGACTTCTGCCTTCTCCAGCATCCACCTGCAATACAAGAGGCACAAGACTGGCAGTGGGACACAGGACACACACTTCTACACAGCACTCAGTGTTCGTACACACATACGCAACACACTCACACAAACATAGGCTACCATTTATAATCACCATTCTTTTCAGGAGAGCTGCTTTCAGTTTTTCAAAGAAATCTGCAGGGATATTTTTCAACTCCTCCAAAGTTCAGCCTTAGAAGTTGGTCGCATTTTCTCTTTCTCATGATCTAAGTAATCCCTAACACATTCAGGGATGTTGAGGTCTGGACTCTGGGGTGGTCAGTCCATTGTTCTAAGAACACCAGCAGCTTTTTGTTTGCTCTTTGTTTGCTCTCTCTCGAAGATGAAAGCTTTAAGTGCTTTGACGGTGACAGTTCTGGTGGTCTACCAGGTCTTGCACAGTTATCAGGAGTCATTTTTTCTGTCTTTTAATCATTTTTTTTTAACTCAAGTTTTTGAGATTTTCTTTTGACTTTCTCCTTCCTTATGCAAGTGAATCTTTTATCCAATATCATCAGAAATATCTCCTGAAATGTGAATTACTTGTACTTAATGCCTGTTTTGACTGGAAATTAAATAAATAAAGGGTGGTCTGTGACTTTAACACAGTATGATGTTGGTACTCTTTAATTAGTCAGATATAAAATAATTAATAGGAAGCTGTAAGAAATATTAGATGTGTCCAATACAATGAACACAGCTGTATAGGATTCTAAAATGACAGAGAAAGCTGTATAACATAACGTTATAACAAAAAAAAATATCCAGAATGTCTCGAATTTCAAATGTGATGATCAAATCATGAGGTAGATAACTTCCTAAAATATAATTAGATAATTACAGTTATCATTAAATAACTTCCTGTTGTCAAAAACATGAAATACTGCCTTAAACCTTCTGTTAATATTTTGAATGGTAGTGTATATTGCACGTGCACACGTAAACAAAGACATTCATACACATGTACACAAAACGTATAGACATGCCTCCATACAATCCTTACAATCTGAAAACTAAATACATTAAAAACAGCTGAAAATACACAAAAAAATCACTCAAAAAACACATATTTACATTACATACACAAACACACACTCATCAGACAACAGACAAGAAACACCACATGGTGCAGTGAGGTAAGACTGACCGTCTGAGATTTCTTCTTTTTCTTCTTTATTGCTCTGAAGAAGCCTTGCTTCTCCTTCTCTTTGGCTGGCTCTGGCGGACTCAAATCCAGCGGCTCAGGCCCCGTCCTAATAACACATGTAAATCCTGTATGGGTCACTGCCCTTAGATAGTGACCCCTGGAGGCTGCCGTTAAAGGGCTTAATGCCCATATAATCATATTCCCTGCTAGCTGGCTAGGACTGGAAATAGTTTTGATTATTCTCATAATCAATTATCGATTGACTGTTACTTAGGGCTGGGCAATAAGACAATACATATCATTATCATAGTAAATTATGCCACAATACAATATAATATGCTTTTCTGAACATACTGTGGATATCATCATTACTTGTAGAATGCTGACCAACAGCATGTTTTATTACAAAGAGATAAAAATTTAGTTTTATCTAAATTTTATTTAGTTTTTAGTGCAACACAGTATTCCAAATATTTATTAACAAGAATTTAATTCACAGCTTTTGATAGTATTTTCTAAAATGTAGCACTACTGGTTCTTTTTTCTCTGAATATCGTGACATATTGTATATCGTGAAAATTTCCTTAAGTAATTAAATGTAAAGAACTCAGATGTAAAGTTCTTCATTTGAGTTCAGAGAATTCACATCTATAACTCTCTTGGTGGCTGAAATATAGCACCATTCTGAGAACAACTCAGTGAGAGCTAGAGTACAGTCTCCACACAGCAGGGTTAGCTGTTGCAGAGTTACGCTGCTTTGCGTTGGAATATTATCCGAGGAGAGCTTTAGCGGTGTAGACAGTTTATTTGAGGTGTGAAAAGGCAGGCTGAGGCATGATTTTCCATTGTGGCTGGTTTGCTGGTGTCCATCCACTGCATTAAAACTCCCAAAAAAAACCCAGTAAGAATAGCCAATATAAGGCCATATAAATTCAAAACAGTTCATTTTTTATGCACTGATTCACCAAAAACTTACTATAAATGCCTTGTAAATAAATTATACCATGCTGATATTTGCTCTTCTACTTTGTGGTAAAAAAAATTGCCCCATTTAACAAACTCTCTTTTTGCTAATTATATTTATGCTGATGAATATATTATTTACATCAATTTACTAGACCTTTTAATGACTGTTACCAGACTTGTACCAGACTGTTACAAGACATTTACCTGACAATTTACCAGATTTTTGAACATTTTTGAATCTTAATTATGAAAAGTGTCTAATCACTGCAGCTATACAGCCTTACTGTGTTCAGTCCTTTTTTTAGACCAACATTCTGTAACACAAGCTGCCTGACTAACAGTGAAGTACAGTAGCCATTCTTCAAGTGAAAAGAACGCTGGGTGTGAATTGTAGCAAGTCCAGACTGTCCAGACTGTTCGGGGAGACAGTGCAGGGTTAATACGGCTCACCAGGGGTCATAAGTGGGCTGGCGTTTGGTGTGACTGCTGCTCTCCATGTTCATCCCTGAGCTCTGCCCGCTGCCCTCATGGAAAGCGTTATCAGGTCTAGGAGAGGGCACTGCAGCAAGACAGCATAAACACACACACACATACACACATACACATACACACACACACACACACACAC
>JAILXH010137969.1:18291-33160 GCA_023558415.1 Piaractus mesopotamicus
TAAATTATATATTATAAATAAAATGTACTTACTTGCTAACTACTTTCATGCAGTTGCTAATACTTTAGCATTGCTGAGGTCTGGTGTTTCCAGATTGAGCTTGAACTATTTCACTGCTACTGCGCGAGCAGGGCCTGCAGTTTCAGCTGATTGCACCTTCACCCCATTCCTGGCATCATCCTCCTCTCTGCTTGTTTCTTTCTGAGTGCCAGGATGTTTGTGCTCCTGAGCTGGAGAGCCACAGGGCTCAGCTCCTGTTTGAAATATCAGAGGCAGGAAAGAGCCAAAGATCAATCCCTGCCCCACATCCCATATGTTCCCTCACACACACACACACACACAAAATGAGCAAATAAATTGTTAAACAAGGCTCCTCTCTGACTCTCCCCCCCCATTTGAAAAACTCACCTGCACTGGGACCTGATTTGGGGCCACCTAAACCTTCCCTTCCCACTGCCCTTTCTACAGTCTGTCTCAGAACATGGCCTTCGTCCCTGCTGCAGGAGTTAACCAAGTCCAGGTAAATGTTCCTACTGCATGACTCTGCACTAGGTTTTACTTTCCAGCAATATATTAGAGTATATACTGTTACATCTTTCCGGGATGTGCAGATAGTGACATATAGTGCTCTTGGGTCTTGGGTCATGCTATAAACATGATATAGCATTAGAATAAATGTAAACAAACAAATACAGTATAAGTAATGCATAAGACAAATGTCTTGTTTTCACTTAAGGTTTTTTGGTATGTTGGTTAGACGAGTGCAGTTACAAGAGCACAGGTTTGGCTCTTGGTGCACTCCAGCCATTGCATTATTTTGTTCAATTCGAAAATCAGCAGTCCTGATTGAATTTAAAAAGGTATTGATTAGCTGAAGGAGGTACTGGATAGTAACTGTAAAAACTGGACTTTCTTGAGGAGAAGGTTTAAGCTGGTTAAGCTAACACACTTGCACACTCACACTAACTTATTTATTTGTTTATTTTCTATTGCTGTAGTGCTTTTTAAACAAATAAACATGTGCTGTCCCAATAAACACGGTTACATATAATTGTTGAACTGTGCTTTACATCCACTTTACATCTAATGGCAGTATTTTTGAAATACACACGTTTACTAGGTTAACATACAAAAGTCACAATTATTGGCAACGATATAAAAAGCTTGTTGTTATTTTTGATTAATTATTTCTCTCTCTTAGCTTGAAACAGGCAAAGAAATCGTTTTGAAAGTACAAATTATAAACATTCAATCGGTACCGTGTTTATGTTTATAAGCAGCAGAAGAGATATTTCATTATGACTTGAATTTGATGAAGATATATTCTTGTGGATATGGTCTTGTCTCGTGTTAAGAAAAACATCTTTCACATTGTTGCAATGTTTGTCATATGTTGACATGGAAACAAATGCAGAAGGCAAATCGAATGTACAGTGTCTAAGTGCTTATGGAAGTATCTAAACTCATTTGAATGATATAGCAAAATTACAATAATAACTATAAATTAGTCAGCAACTATCTGTATTACCCAAAGTATAATTTGTCAATTTATACTTCTGATGTCATTTAGCCTTTGTGGCAAATGGGAACTTAGTTAACGGCCTGTGGCCACTTTAGAAGCTACCACCTAACTCTGAGGTACAAACTCTAAACTCCAAAGTACTGTGCAGTCAGTTCAGGTGTTTTAGCCACACCCCTTGCCAACAAGTATATGAAATCAGTCACATAGCTGTGCAAACTCCATAGACAAATACTGGCAGTAGAATGGGTCGTACTGAAGAGCTCAGTGTCTTTAAACGTGGTATAGGATGTCACCTTTTCCACACGTCAGTTGATGAAATTTCTGCCCGCTAGTTCAGCCCCACTCAGCTGTAAGTACAATTACAGTAAACTGGAAGTCCAGGAGCAACAACTGCTCAGCCACATCGCAGTAGACCACACAGACGAGTGGGGCCACCGAGTGCTGCAATGTGCTACATGTCTGGGGTGATAAATCATGCTCCACTATTTGGCACTCTGATGGACAAATCTGGGTTAGGTGAATGCCAGGAGAGCGCTACCTACTGTAATGCATAGTGCCAACAGTAAAGTTTTATGGATGAGGGATAATGTAATGGGGCTGTTTTTTAGTCTTTGGGCTATGCCTCTTAGTTTAATTGTAGGGTGATGTTAATGCTGCAGCATGCAAAGACAGTTTACACAATTAAATGGGTCCAACATTTGTGTCAACAGTTTGGGGGATACCCTTTTACCGTTCCAGCATGACTGTGCCCTTGCACACACAAGGAGGTCCGTAAAGACTTGGTTTGATGAGATTAGAGGAACTACTGAACACCTTTGGGATGAATTGGAAAATTGATTGCGAGCCAGGCCTTCTCATCCAGCATCAGTGCCTGACTCTTGTGAATGAATGGGCGTATATTTCCATAGACACACTCCAAAATCTTGTGGAAAGCCTTGCTAGAAAAGAGGAGGCTGTTATAGCTACGAAGGGGTGGACAACTCCACATTATTGCCATAATGGTTTTGGAATGGGATTTCCAACAAAATCATATGGGTGTAATAGCCAGGTGTCCACATATATTTGGCCACATAGTTCGCTTGGTTAATACCTAGAACTTATGGGACTGTTAAAAAAAATATATATATATATATTCCTTGTTAAGTGGGACACATAATAGCATGTACCCTAACCAACACAACTGAAATCATTCAAACATAGGGAACACTTTACATTCTGGAAACAGATTAAGTCATTACGTTTCCACACATATTCAGCTATTACTGGGCTGTTTTCTCAGAGTATAGTAATTAAGCATAAACCTAGCAAAAATGCCCTACATTTTAGAAGCCCATGATCATGTATCATGAATACTAGGGACCCAGAGGGAAATGGCCTTTTGGGAATCCCATCCATAATTGCACAAAGACGGCCTGTGTCACAACAGCATTCAGTCACACAGAAGTACATAAGCACTAAAGTGACATGAGTTTCTTAGATCGTTCATCATAATTGGTCACATATTAGCATACTGCAGCGTCAGTACTTTAGTCATTTGGATTGTTAGTACATTAGTGTTCATTTTTCATGCTAATTACTTTTACTTTGAATCTCATGATTCATTTACATACTGAGGGTGGCTTTTTTGGGGCTCCATTAGGGAACATGCTATGAATCAAGCAGCCAAGTGCACAGAGATCCATCAGTGTAACTCCCATTGGCTACGTGTGATCAGTGATATGATGAAACAAGCGCGTAGAAAATGAGGGAAAGCAGTGTGGTGTATTATCATTTATGTAAAGGTTTGTGATGGCTAGAAGGCCAGTCATCTTGTTAGAGAGGTCATTTTATTGCTTTATACTAGGCAAAGCACTTTTCAACATTTCTTCATTGCAGCACCGCTAGTTGGTACCTCAGCTAAAAAAGATTCCCCTGTGGATACTTGAGCGCAGTAATCGAAGCCTTGAAGTCGTAGGAGGATGTCTCCGCTAAGTATTTTCACTTGTCTAAAGTGATTTATACCACTCCATTTGTGTCTTTTTTTTCCTTTTTTACATACAGTATAACCACACTTTGAAATGGAAGTAGCAGAAGTGGGTCAAGCTTAAGTTCAAGTGCCCTAGAAAAAGGAGCCACTTGATTTTCATGTGGCTGTAATTAAGGCTTGGCGTGGTGATTAATCAAATGCCTTAGCATTCGCTACCAAGACTGTGGCCTAGCAACCTCAAAACCTAGTCTTGCTTTTGAAGTTTCTGCTTTGTAGAAGGTATCAGTGTTTACCCATTGTTGTGCTGTGTGTGTAGCTGAGGAAATTCCTTGTTTTCAATTGTTCAAAGACTCTAACTCATTAGAAGGTAGAGTACAGAGCCAGGCAAATTCTCCTGAGGAAATCTGCTGAAGCTGTACTCCCCCTTCCTTCAGCTGCCTGTCAGCTCTCTGTACTGAACCCAGGAGCTGGTTGTTGGCTTCTCTTTTTCCGAGATTCCAAACAATCTGCCTTAAGTGCCTTTTAGAGCCCCATTAGAAAAGAAAATTAGAGACATCAGCTGTTTTCTTTTGTTAATTTCCCAGGGCAAAAAGCTCCACACTTCACAGTAGCACGTGAGCTGGAGGTTTCTGGTAGGTTGTGTTTGCGACAGTTCCGCAGCGTGTGTTCAGCTTGCCTGGCGTTCTGACTCCCCTCTGAGCTCAGCTGAAGACATAGCTGGAAGCTGCACGCCATCATCCAGCAACATGCTCACTGAATGCCTTTCACTCAGTCCAGAGCTCTACATCCTGGAACAGACTGAATGTGCTGTATGAACATTGAATTGTTGATTATAAATTACTGCTGGAGTATAGACGACAACTTTTTCACAAATACAGCATAACTAATATGTAAGAGAAGACATGCCTGCACATCTACAATATTTGAGCTTGTATCCAGTTTGAAAATCAAAAAACCTGAGTATGTGGAGTATAAAATAATTTAATTGTAAATGACTTTTTTAATTTACCATTATTTTCTTATATTGAAAATAGTAAACAAACAGTAAACATATTAATTTATACCAAAACATAACACGAAGTCTGTGCACGACTATTTTTCAGTCCCGCTCCCGTAAGAGAAACATAAAGCAGAAATTAAACCACAGAATGGTTATTTTTGGTGTTTTGCTGGGTGGCTGTGGCCGTCCGAAGGCTCTGTTGCCTCTGTAAGCTACGAGAATTTGAGTGTTGTTCATGTGATCGGTTGTTTCACACATCTTTAGAATGACTTAATTCATTTGAACTGTTTTACTGTTAGCATTTTAGATTGTTTGTTTATATATGATTTAGTTCTACTTCATTCTACTTTATTTAGGCTATTCATTAATTTGCGAGATTTCTCTTCATGCATGCTTCATCCCGCTCCCGCCTACAGTGGGCTGGTTTCCCAACCACTCCCATGCAACAATGAAAATTAGTCCCACGCCGCAAGATTTTGCGGTGGGTCCCGCAGGAATGTGAAGGAGTGCAAACCTCTACATAATACTGTGTTGATGTGTGTCTTAGTTTAAAGGGGATTACACTGGTTTTTCAAGAGCTGCATAATTCTGTCATTAACATGTAAACAGAGTCATTCAGATTGTTTTGATGTGGAATGGTTCATTGTAGATAAACACACAGATTTAGAATTCTTCACAGTGATAGGAACCAGGGGTCACAGTGTCTGCAGAGAAACGCAAGCAATTTATTTGCTGTACCAAACCACCACAAAGTCAAATTTTCATTACAGAGAGTTAAAGTTTACTCTGGGTTTGGGTAAGAAATGCGAGTGGACAATCTCCCTATATTGCGTCGTGCTTTACAGCCCACCCTGTCCTGGACAGTCATGTTATTGCTAGATTTTTTTAGCATGTATGTTTGGAACTAACATACATTTGAGACATCAAATTAAACCGGAGAAATTGCTGATTTAGACAATATCAGTTTATTTATTTAACTTCCATTAGTGTGAGTGCTAACTGAGCTATAATCCAGATGTGAAATGTTACTTACCTCAAAATTGGATTTTGTTCTATAAAGGTCACTTCAGATCTTTAATCTTCTCCTGTCAGCTCAGGAGCGGGTTGGCTGTGCACAGTAGTGATATCAGCCCTGTAGCTTATTTCTGATCGGTGAACCTAATAATTTATTAGTAATAACAAATAATTAATCATTTCCAGCTAAGGAACACTAGAGATATTTTATATGGAAGGCCATTCAAAACACATAAGAAATGACGTGACATAACTGTGTTTAGAACTATGAAATATGTAGAAATGGATTTTAAAAGACGACTCTGTAATTGGTTCAGTTAAGATACAGTAAGTTACTTATAGTGTCAGATAAAGGGTGTTCAGAACACAGTGAACATATGGAATATGTAGAAATTGCTTTAATTAACAGCTTGAATGTGAATTGACATGCTTGATCGTGAACTATGACCAGATTCAGCAGGAGTATCTTAGGAGTTAATTTGAGACTCAAAAGTTAAAGGAACATGATGTTTTTCAGTCAAGTCTCTATCTGTATTGTACAGTTAATCGCCGCTGACGATCATTTTGACGTGTTTCTTTGTATTTATACTTGCTGAAGCACCTGTCCATTAGCTTGTATTGTGAGTTGAATCAACAGATTTTCTTATTCTTCAGATTTCTTTATAAATATTCCTTTAAAAAATGGACTGTAACATAAGATTTACACTCTTGTACAGTGTCCTAGCAAAGCGCCAATGTGGTCTTGTCTCTTATCATGGGGGATGCCTCACATTTATTTCTCTTTGACAAGCACAGCTAAGGTGAAAAATGGTAACATTTGCAGTGTCTTGGGGTTTGTTCACGGTGTGGATTGAAGTGATAAAAAAGTAATGAAGCACAAAGAGTAAAATGAGAATAACACCATTTTAATATCTCTGCTGTTGAGGAGGGTGGGATGGCAAGTAAGAGTACAGGAAAGTTTTAGCGATTGCAATCATTTTCATTGTACTGAGCAAAGAATAAAAAAGTGTGTATATATATGGAAAATAAATTTGCAAGGGGGAAGCAGTAGTACATTAGCATTTTTAGAACTTCAAACCTTGATAAAAACAGAAGGTCAATCAGAAGGGACTTGAGAAAGGGGAGAATGGAAAAGTGCAAAGAAAACATTATTTCAAACCAGCAAGAATAAAAAGAGGGAAAGGGGCGGACATGGACATGACAGAGTTTATACAGCATTTCCATATCAGACAGCCCGCTATACTTCGTATTCATATAATTCCGGTAGACTTCTCTAAGGCTTTTGTGTGGATCATTATGTTCTTGAGGGATGAAAGGAGGATGGATGAATAAGCAGAGGGCTTGGAAGAGGAGGCCAGTTTTTTTTCAGAGAGCTGCAGAGAACAAAAGAGTCAGTGGAAGCATGATTATGGCATCACACCTTTTCATGAAGACAAGGCAGTAATCTCAGACAGAGGTTCATAACCCTTTCCCTTTCCACACTCGCCTTTCATAGCTCTATGCTTCAAGTGTAGCCTTCAGTCAAGCGTTACTCCATCTAAAGAGAGGCTGTTGACCACTGGTGAGCAGCAGCACCCTTGATTGCGTCACCTTCTGCAATTTTGAGTGCTCTTAGAACTTTTCTCTGCTTATCTTTTTTTGCTCACTCTTTTGTTCATTATTCTTTAAATGCGTTTAGGAACAAAATGACCAGTGTTGTTATGAAGTTGTCATAAAGTTTGTTCATGCAGTTGTTCCCTTAGTAAAGGGTCCTTGAATTTTCAAACTATGCAAATAGTAATTAACAGCGAAAATGGAAGTACGATAGCAAAGACGTGTCACAAACAGGGCTTAAATTGTGCTAGAACAATATGGATCCAGATGTGGAACGGCCCGGAATGGATTTGGAATGGAAGTGTGTTCTCTGTAGAGGATGTGTACCATTTTCACTCGCAAAATAAACTAAATCTGACCAGCAATCTGAAATGTTTGCATATGACTATCTATCTGCAGTGCTGTAAAAAAAAGTATTTGCCCCTCCCCGGATTACTTTTTTTTTTTTTTTTTTGCTAATTTGCCAAATTTAGATGTTTCAGGTCATCCAACTCATTTTAAAATAAGACAAAGAAAAGAATTCATAGTTCCATCAGTTATGACAAGTCGTCCAGGTCCTGCAGAACAAAAGCAGCCCCAGACCAACACCCTACCATCACCATGTTTGACTGCTGGTATATTCTCATGGTGGAATGCAGTGTTAGCTTTGCGCTAGATGTACTAGGACCCATGTCTTCCAAAATGTTCCACCTTTGACTCATCAGTCCACAGAATACTATCCCAAAAGTCTTGGGGGTCTAGATGTTTTTTGGCAAATGTGAGACGAGCCTTTGTGTTGTTTTTGGTTAGCAGTGGTTTGTGCCTTGCAACTCTCCTATGGATGCCATTTTTGCCCTGTGTAGCCCTTTCCAGACTAGCAGATTTCAGTGATTTTGTTTCACATCGCATTTGAATCTCTTTAGAATGTGGCTTCATGTGTTGCTTTTTGAGACCTTCTAGTCTGCTTCACATTTCCAGACAGGTTCTATTTAAGTGATGTTTACATTCAACAGGTCTGGCAGTGATCACGCCTGGGTGTGGAAAGTGAAATTGAACCCAGTAGTCAATTGAATTTGGTGAACTAGTTGATTTAGTAGCTCAGGGGGCAATTACTTTTTTACATAGGGTCAGGAAGGGATAAACTGCATTTTACCTTCAGTAAATGAAATCATCATTCAGAAACAGCATTTTGTGATTATTTTGGTTATCTTTGTCTAATATTAAAAGTAGTTTGATGATCTGAAACATTAAAGTGTGACAAATATGCAAAAATAGAAAAAAAAATGGCATGAGGGCAAATATCTATCTATCTGTCTGTCTGTCTGTCTGTCTGTCTATCTGTCTGTATATATATCGATCTATATATCTGTCTATCTATCTGTCTATCTGTCTTGTCTATCTGTCTGTCTGTCTGTCTATCTATCTGTCTACCTATAGAGTTGAACTCATTGCTGACACAAGCATTCACACAGCTTGTATAATCTGCATAGAAAAGCATTGCCAGTACAATAGAATGTTCTGAAGTGGCCACACATGAGCCTAATGTCACTATGCTCAGTGCCACACATGAGCTAGAGGGATATAAAGCCTCCCAGCAATGGGCTGTGGAGCAGTGGAACTGTGTTCTCTGGTGGGACTGAGCTCCATCCAGTACCTTTAGGATGAGTTGAGAGGTGTTTGTGATCCAGAACTAATCATCCAACATCAGTACCTGACCTCACTAATGCTTTTATGGCTGGATGCACACAGCAATGTTCCAATATCTAGTGTAAAGTCTTCCCAGAAGAGTAGAGTCTGTTACTGCAGGAAAGGGGGACAAACTCCCTATTAAGTGAAATAAACCCAGTTAGACTGCTTGTGACCGCATTAAGTTTTTGTAGTTTTGGGAAATACGTTTATGAGAGAACGCTTACTGCTTTAGAACCCCATTAACACAATAGTAAGACTTTCTGACACCCCATTGAAATATAGGATCCATTACTAGGATCCAGTGTTCTGGGACCTTATCATTAACCAATAAAGGGCCGGTTACACATATGGCAGATAAGGTTGAAAATGAGAATCCCTCTGAAGTGTCTTCTGTGTGTTAATGTCATTCCTGTGACATTATGACATTTCCAAGAGGCAAACAAAAAATAGCAGTAGGTATGTAGCAGTCATTTTCGACTAACCTTTAGTTGACCTTCACAGTCGTTCCAGGAAGGTTACGGACATGACTGCATGATAGAGCTGAAGGGATGAACTTGAGGAGCACTTTTGCTCATTATGATGTTGTCATGTCGCGCAGGAGCTCCACGCGAGGGCTTTGACACCAGTAAGATTAAATCTCCTCTCACCTTTCTCTCATCCAGATGGATTCCCCCCCAACCTCTCCTAACTCGTAGGTCTGTGAAGGACCATCTGTTTATCAGTGGTAAATAATTTCGGAGCTAGTTGTCAGCGACACCCATCCGCGCCAGTCTCTGCGACCATCTGCAGCAGCACATGCAGCAGAAATCTCCCTGTGCTCCCGCTGCGCGTTCCCCACTGATCTCCGGTCAGGTGGATTACAGTGCGATAGCACTTTATTATCGGAAATGGATGAAGCTGTCTGTCAGGTTCAGTGTTAGATCATTGGTGTGGGAGGGGTGAGGGGTATGAATTAGAGGATGAGGACAGATGTAAAGGCTGATATGTGTTTTGATGAAGGAGATATCATGATCAATGTTGGGGTTAGCACAGTACCAAGTTAAAATTCTGTTAAAAAGTAATGTGATTACTTTTTCCTGCAAAAAAAGTAGTAGTATTTCAGTTTAAATTCTTGTAATCGCATTATACATTACTTGTGTTACTCAAAGGTCTCTAAGAGAACGATATTAATTATGCACAATGCATTTAAAACATAGAAACATCCACGACAGTCATTGTACATTATTTCACCAGCCCGTGTGTGATACCTGCGTCAGCTGAGTACGACTTTATGTGGGAAGCTTTGTCTACTTGCTGAGCATCTTGTCTGTCAGAGCATCTTATCACGCTAATATGAAACTGATGGATCCCCTTGCTGATTAAGAGAGAGTGCCAACCTCACCTAAACAGGCCAGACTCCAATTTTATTCAGCTTTACATTTTTATTCATGTACATTTTCTTTCGAAGCAGCTGTTTTTGGGCTGTTTCTGCTGGGGGGTTTTAGGTTTTCAATCAGAATTAGCCGTTCAATCAGCATTACTGGTGTTTTGTTCAAAAGCAGGGACAGTGATAGGCCTTTTAAATGATGCATATTGTGTTTGGCTATTTATTTCTACAAGAGTGGGAAAACATTTCACTTTCAAAAACTACAGCAATTGATCTCCTCAGTTACCAAACACTTACAGTGTGTTATTAAAAGGAGAGGTGATGAAACGCAGTGGTAAACGTGCCCCCGTCCCAACTTTTTTGGAACATGGTCGGCATTAAATTCAAAATGGGCATATATTTTGCAAAAAAACAAAAAAAGTTTCAGTTTCAACATTTGATATATTGTCTTTGTAGTATTTTCCTTTAAAAATATGGTTTACATGATTTGCAGATTGTTGCATTCTATTTTTATTTACGTTCTTCATTATTTACATTATTTTTATTTAGTTACATTCTGCACAGCATCCAAACTTTTTGGAAATGGGGTTGTATATAAAGTACTGAGAAGTCTGTTGAATTTCGTCTTGCATTCCAGTTGTTATGAATTGCACTTAGTTTTCATACGTTTCCCTCCACTGTGGAAACCAGGTGAAAATGGATCGTCACTTAGTCGCCATACTTGGGTTTGTAGGATGTTTGTGAGCCTGTGTCCGAGACAGGGCAGGAAACGTAACAACAAACGTTGTGTGAGTGGAACAATTTCTCCGGTCCACATTCAAGAGCTGGTGTTAGGGAGAGGAGAAAGCTAATGGCAGAGGCTGACACACGGAGCAAGTGTTTATCTGTAAAAATGGACAAAAGTACAGATAAAGTGCAGCCTTTATGGCTGCTACTTCTATTCACTGGTACATTAGCTATGTAACATTTTCTAGATCGCTTATCTTTGTGTTGCGGGGGGTGCTGGAGCCTAGCCAGAGGTCATTGGGCAGAGGGCAGGATACACCCTGGACAGGAAAATAATAAAAAGCAAATGGATGGAGCTAGTGCCTACCGTTATGCTAACCTGCATGCAGAAAAGGGACATATGGAATTCTTGTGTGTGAAAGCAAACCAGCAGTGGTGAGCCCCTCCCCCAAACGGGCCCAGAATCGATCCTGGGTGCAGACTCAAGAATTGGAGACAAGTGTGAAAACACCCTTAATTTTTCTCTCTCTCTCTCTCTCTCTCTCTCTCTCTGACTCTTTCTGACTGTGTTTGCATGTGTATTTAACTGTGAGAGAATGTTTAGCTTTTAACTGTCAAATTAAGTAAAAATAATTTTCTGATTCTGCATGAAGTAATTAGTGTGTTAAACAGCCCATACAGACAAAATAAGTGCATGTAAAGTGTACTTACCAAATGAAAATGTATAAAAAAAAAATGGCCATAATATGTATTTTTTATGGAGAATGAAACTGAAACAATGTATTTGAAATGCATCCCACGTATAAAAATACATGCCCATGCATGTTTTTTTATATGGGGAATATATAATAGCCAACACTGCGTAAACCACTGTTGTTACTAATGATTTTGATGGTAGAAATGTACTAAATAAGTATCACTGAATTTACAGTGTGGAGGCAGTAAATATAAGGATTATTCTCTCTAGACATTGACACCCATGCACATGCCAAACAATCAAGACAGCAACATCAAATGTTATCTCAAAGTTAGTTATCTCAAAACTGTGGAAAGAGTGTTGTAGAAGGGCAAAAGTGTAGCTCCTTCTTTTTGTTCACACTGCAGGTAGAAGTGGCCCAAATTGGATCTTGTTCTTCATATGTGACACAGATTTGTTTTTTTTGTGTGACTGTGTGAACAGCAGTAAACACATGCAGGAACAGACCTTTTATGAGTACGTCGTCAAAGCACCTGTTGCTATCAAAAAATCAGATTTGGCCAGTAGATTGTTGTGTGTATTGAAAAAGTCGGAAGTAAGAGTCAAAGCTGTCGATAAAGAATGTGGATGGACTTTAAATACCAATTGTTATCGTTACATAATTGTCTGTAATTCATGTGTGTAATGTAAATGCATTTGAATAGTATAGCAAAATAAAAGAAGGTAGCTCTCAGCCAAAGTAAGCCGTTCTACAGTGTATTTCTGCACAGTAGGCTTTGTGTGCATCATTATTAGTCTGTAGGTGCTTGGTATTACACGTCTGTTCACGGAAACAGAATAACTAAGGCGAGTCAAGGAGGAGTTCTGCAAATGGCTCGGATCATTTGGTCCACTCATGTGCCTTCCTTCTCCTCGATAAAACTCTGAGCAGCGGCCAGCATATTAAAGGGAAATTTGCCACTCTTTTCTTTTGCCTCTAGTCTTCCAGATCTTTTACTTTCAAGGTCTTCTTTGAAAAAGTCTTCACTTCTTAAGATATCTCACTTTCCAGCATAACTTTCTTGGTTGAGTTTTTTGTCGGGGCTCAGGGCTTTGCCAAAACTCTGTCCTCCTAATCGGCTTAAATGTTTTGGTTGAAAAAATACAGAAGGAATATGGTAAATACAGGGCACTACATTGTGGGTACAGTGAGCTGCATGCGTCAGGTGCCTCCTGGGGACTCTATGAAACAGATGGATGAGTTTTATTAAGCATGTGGTACTTAACGGTGCTCTGAGTGAGGATTTCAATAAGGAAAATAAATGTTTGTATTAACAACACCACCATGTGTAATATGCTTTTGGTTCCGTATTTTCTGTGAGGAATGATATTACAAATGCTTAATGTCTCAGTAATTATTATAAATATATGGTTTTTCTTTTGTGGAAAAGGTTTATTTCCCATGTGAGAGGAAAAAGTTATCTGCCAGAGACAGAGTGGGCAAAGAAACTTAAATGATTTGTTTTCATAAATTGGAAATCATAAAGGCTGGGACTTTTGCAGACCTGTTTTTTTTTGTTTTTCCTCAGCCTATTGTATAAATCTTGAGTAATGAGAGGGGAAAGCAGAGAGAAGCACAGTTTTTATATTCAGTTGGGCTGCGTAACTGGATATTGGTTGTTATAAGGAATGTTTCAGTCTGGACTGCATTTTGGATAAGGCACAGCACAGGGGAGCCAATGAGAACAGATATAATTTACATACACCAGTCTTAAAGGGGCTGTAATAAAACAGCATGTTTAATTGTGAGGGATAAAGAGAGGTTAGAAAATGTCCTGTACTCGTGAGTTAATGGCATTTTTTTTGGTACGTGAACCCACACAAATATTGAGGCATTGACATGGATTAAAACACAAGGGAGGCCATAGTTGTGCTGCAAGAAGTGCACTTTTATTGAAACATCAGCAGCAAAGCACATAAGAGAGCCAGGGATAGCAGGCGAGGTCACCAAAAGCCATAGCTGTTCACTCTAACTAACCTCACTGCTCAACACAAAATAACACAACAAACAAAACTGACGAACAACAACATAAACAACATTTATGTCCCTTTGTATGGGGAGTGTGCTCCTCCCATGAGCCTCTTCACATGGGCCTCTACATGGCCAAGCCTCTCTCGGCCGGTAGCAGGCGCTACAATATTACACATGGACTTCAGGGAACAAAAAAGAAAAAGACACAAATAAACGAGAAAAATAAAACACTTTATTTGGACAGTCCTCTTTAGATGCTTTGTAGATACTTAATTTACTTTCAAGTTACATTCAACTAAATATCTATTAAATTTTCCATAATTTTCTTTAACTCTAAATCCGGCTCTAATCCTAACCTTAGCCTCAGCCCAAAACCTGAGCCCAACCCTCACCCTGGTCCTAGCCCTAACCCTGGTCTAAATCCTAACCCTAACCCCACCACTGTTTAGAATCAACTGGGTTTCAACAGATAGTTTGTTACCAATTTGTACATCTGTAGATAATCTGTAGTGGACTATCTAAATAAAATGAGACTGAAAATGTAGAATATTGGCCCTCTAACTTGTGTATTCTTTCTGTAATGATTGCAGGATTTGAGCAAAGACATTTCTTTCTGGCTTGACTGGTAGCCCTGTATAGATTTCCCCCACTATAATATCATAGGCCTTTACACAAATCAAAGCCACAGCAGCTCTGCTCCCTCACTAAGCCTTTGCGCAATCCGAGCTGAGTGACTGCAAATCAATGCAAAGGAAATCTCAGTCTTGTGGCTCGTCTGTCTGTCGGCGTCCATTAATGAAACTTTGTGGTTTAAGGACGAGCTGAGCTGCCTGTCGCAGTGAACTGCTCCATTTCACTTTTCTCTAACTACAGAAAGTCTTTTTTTCTTGTAGGGAGGGGGTGACAAGTCAATGAAATGATTTCTTGATTACTGTTTAATTGCCCTTGTTTTCATCAGATGATTGAAAGTGTAAATGCCTTTTCAGAACACGCGTAATTGTTTTTATTGCTTATTGACAACACTTAACTGGATGTAAATCAGCAATGATTGAAGAATTACTTGATGTCAAATCAGCACACTCGAAACCAGTTAACCCTTACCGTAACAGTGCTCCTTCTAAATACAGGCCTTAAATGTGCTCATATTTGCCTGGTAACTTGAGTTAAAACTATTTTTGTTTGTGCTCTTTTCCCTGCAGACTCTGCCCACCACACAATATGAGCTGGAGATTGTTGCTAAAGACATGGCAGGAAGTGAGGTGGGGCTGACAGGAACTGCCACCGCCACCATCACCATCACAGACAG